>PVLD010003183.1:0-147661 GCA_004027595.1 Dinomys branickii
ATGTCCCTTAAGCTTTCTGCTGAGAGTTCCGCTTAAAAGGCTGTACAGATATTGGTTAGATACTCCCTACCTAGTGACCTGGGTGAGGTGTGTAAGACCGCTCCCCCGCCCTCCCAGGGTTCCCTGCAGGTATAGGGATGGATCTCCTCCCCCACTCGGTGATCTGGTCGTGAGCGCCGATATCTCACCAGTTTTTGGATTCCCTGCAGGCAGGAAGGTTCCAAGGTGCCAGTCTATCCTTTGGGGCTTTCTAGAAAATATTTTCTTGAGAATAACTATAGCAATGAAAGGGACAGATGTAGGTTCCCAGGCTGAAGAGATGGGATCATTCTTTTTTATTCTTTTTTTTGAGACAGGGTCTTGCTATGTAGTGGAGGCTGGCCTTAAACTCACAGTGATACTCCTGCCTCAGCCTTCTGAGTGCTGGGATTTGTAGGTGCTGGGATTTGTACCACAGCCAGTGAGACCCTTCTTATCAGAAGGCCATTGTGTTCACCTGTGAGCTCAATGAGTTCTCCAGGCCTTTCAGTCCCCAGAAGGCCTCATAATGGGAAAGTACACTCGGGACCTATGAAAAGTTCCTTTACCAACCTTGAGTCATGGGAAGGAGGTAAAACCATTTTGTTCTCTTCTAACTATTATGGAGCCTCCTCTAGTTAGTCCGTAATAATGAGTGATCTGTCCATATACGAGGGTTCATTATGAGACTGGGTGAGTTGAACGTCAGTTTCCTAGGCCCACAAGTCCTCCAGCACGGAGGTCCTTACATAGGGTCCACAGAGCCCCATTTGTCCATGAATAGAGACCAGCACTGTGGCTGGCTGTGGTGGCACACGCCTGTAATCCCAGCAAGCAGGAGGGTTATGAATTCAAGGGAAGCCTGGGCTACACAGTGATTTCAAAGTTGCCTCGGGCTACACTGCAAGACCTCAACTGCCTGTCTAACACCAGGCAGTTGGGACCCCATGGTCTTGGTAAACAAAATATAAGCACAACAAGAAAGATGAAGAAATAAGAAAAGAAATCAATACTGTGAGTCTAGGTGACAAAAATCCCAGTCATATTGTTATTCTCATTAACCTCTGAAACTTAGCATCTCCTTTCATCTTGGAGATCACAGTGCAGCCTGTAAAACCCTGGATTTATTACTAATAGAAATTACTGGCTAGATATTTTCATACCACATTTCAGTTGCAACAGATATATTATAATGTCATTTACTTTCATCCCTGCTTTGATATTTTTTCTTGTAGTTTTTGTGGTTTTATTTAAGCACAAATAAACATGTACATGAGGAGTCTACTCGTTTTCCTTGCTGTGCAGCCCGGCATTGGGGTTGGTGACTCAATGGCTGGCTGGGTTGTTCTTTGCACGATGGTCTTGCCTTCTTAGAGGAGACGTTGTGAGCCATCTTTGCGCAGTAAGATTTGTTGCACATCAGCAGCGCCCCCAGCTCCTTGATGTTGTGCACCAGGAACTTCCAGAAGCCACTGGGCAGTGTGTGCTCTGTCTTTTTGTTGCTTCCATAACCTATGTTGGGCACCGAGATCTGGCCCTGAACCTTCTCTGCACCCTGTTGTTGATGCCTCTGGGTTTCCGCCAGGTGCGCTTAATTTTGACATATTGGTCTGACTGATGCCAGATGAATTTCTTGGTCCTCTTTTGGATAATTTTGAGCTTCATGAGGGGCCTGAGGGCCACCATGGTGCCTCTTAGAAGGAGGAAGATCCCAGTTATAGGAGGATCTTGGAAGGGGGGATTTCTGGCCAGGGCCGAGGGCTGTTGCAGAGTGTCTCCCAGTCACCAGCTACTGGCAAGCTGGGAATGGTCTGGGCTCCCTGCCGGGTTGCTCTCCCTCCTGTTTTCGAAACTGGCAGAACACTGACCACTCTCCAGACATGATCCCAGAAGGTCTGCTTTGATATTATTGACTTAATGCTAGATTATGTTATTTAGTACAGTAATGAAGCACCACATATATTATTACATTACAAGGTAGCATTTTTATTACCATATATCACCTAATGGTTTTTCATCTTATTTACTTTATAAACTTAAAAGCCATCTCTAAGAAGGTATCTGCAGGCTTCAACAGTCTCCCAAAGAGATCCGTGGCACATACAGGGTTATGAAATTCTGCTGTGTTAGGCCCACTGGGTCTTTTTCCATGAACATGAGCAATCAAAGAATAATATAGGGCTGGATATGTAGCTCGGTAGTATGGTGCCTGCCTAGAAAATGCAAGGCCCTGAGTTCAATCCCCAGTACCAAAGAAGGGGGGAAAAATTTGAGTAATACAATAAAAGACAATTCCTTGAAGTCTGAGAAATATTGTTAAAAGAAGAAGAGTTGGATCTGTGAATGAAGGATAAACAGGAGTATAAAGGGCAGGTGACCTCATCTGAGGGGAAAGTAGAAATACAAGTAAAGGTGGTGTTGTAATCTGGGGTCTTTGCAAGGAGAAACGATATAATACAGGACACATATTATATAAGATTATTTATAATAGTCACCCAAAGAATCACATACAAGAGAGTGCAGGAAATCTGTCCACACATTAAAGTCCAAATAATGCAGCTGAGGGCCTAGACCCCATGATAATGTCCTGCATAAGTCCAGCTGAAGACCTAGAGCCCATAACAATGCCTCCCATGAGTCCAGCTGGAGGCCCAGAGCCCATGACAATGTCTCATGCAGGCCTGTTTCACAGATCTGTGTTGGAAAGGCCCAAAGGTCAGTGGTGGAAGCTAGAAAGTCCATGCCAACAGGATGAAGGATCTGTGCCAGCAGGCTGAGGGGTCTGCACTGGAGCCAGGAAGCGATGCTCAAAGCAAGAACCACAGCTCCCTGAAAAGTACCACAGCCATCCTCAGGGACAGTCAGGTCCTAAGCTCCTTCAACTGTGAGAACAGCCGAGTTCCCATCAGAAAAAATCAATATAACAAGCTTCTCCATGAGACTGAACATCTTCCCCTCTGGAGCCAGGAAGTGGTGCTCAGAGTGAGGACCAGAGCTCCCCCAACATGAACTGAAGCCATTCTCAGCAACCAGATCCTTGGAGAATGAAAATAGCCAAGTTCATCAGGAAAGCCAGCATGACAGGCTCTTCCAAGAGAACCAACAGCTCTTTACAACTTCCAACAGGCTCCCAATAGCTCCTATCAGCTCCCAACAGCCTCTCTTCTTCTCCAGGTCTGCCACTTATGCTGCCGGCAACAATCCTCAGGGGGGCCTCCCACGCCAGCACCGCACTGGTTCAGTTCAGCCAATCCACCACAGGTGGCGACTTAGGTTAAGTTCTTTAGAAGTAGACCCCAGCATTGTTTGTTATGCAGATAACTTACCTATAGCGTGTTCCCGGGAGGAAGGTAGCGTGGCCTCAGCCTGAGCCTACCTCAGCCGGTTCTGAGGAGCTCTGGAGGATGAATAAGGATGCAAGGTTGTCCCAGTTTGGAGCAAGACTAATTACCCTGACTCAGCCTTGCATGGGATAAGCCAGGGACACCACTCCAGAGAAGAAGGAAGCTGTAAGCAGTTAACAACCAACACTTGTACCGGTTGGGTGACCAGATGAAGCAGCTAGTGAAAGTCTGAACAAGGCAGCTACAGTACTACTTTTGGAAGTAGACCAGATGCCCGTGGTAACAAAGTCCCAGGTGGAATCATGGGAGTGGGTGCCAAGGAGACTGGAATATGAGGACTCAGAGTCACAGTACGGGATGGGCCACCCTAGCCACTGTGGAGTAAGAGCACAGTGGCCAGGCTGAGGCAAGGGAAAGGTCTCCTGGAAAGGATCTAGGCGCCATAGCCTTTTCTTGGTAAGATGGAGAGAGCGGCACGGGTTGGGGTGGGGGGATTTGAAATAGAGAAGGGTGATATCAGTGACTGGGAAGATCCCCCAAAGAGTTGATCCCCTTTATTCTATTAGTGGTTTTGTTTTCTTATTAGCACGTTTGCGGTACATGATGTTTACGTTCCTTGTGAGAGGCATTGGCACATGGACATAACTCATCTTTATTCCTTCCTCTTTTCTTCTTTTTCTTCTTGGATAGGGTCTTGCTGTGCACTTCAGGCTGGCCTTGAGCTTACTTGAAGACCAGTTTTGAACTCACAACAATCCTCCTGCCTCAGCCTCCCAAGAGCTGGGACTGTAGGTGTGCGCCACCAAGCCAGCTTCATTCCTTTTTCATCCCCTTTCCCTTCCTGCCTTCCTCCATTATCTCTTGATCCCCTTTGCACTGAGAGAGCTCTATCTCCCTACTTCCTAGTAGTTCTAATGTAAAATTCTACCACAATATTTAAAATTAGACAATAAGTAAATGATAACAATCTTCTTTTTTAAAAACATGTTATAAACAAGGCCAAAGTTTCTTACCACTTCAACAGCCCTCAATTCTTTTATCCTGGCCTGAGGATTAGTTGTCACCCTTAGACGCTTTTCTCTGCCAGTGCGCATGCTCCAGCATGCACATACTCGCTCCAAAGAGTGTACAGCTTCTACTGTCTGGCATATGTTTCAGAATAAATGCTTGCATCCTCTATATGATACAAACTACCTGTACCCAAGTACATGTTTAGGTGTAAGTACTTTCTACTTTAATGGACACAAAACTTAACAAACATGCAAGGCTTGTTGATTTCCTCCCTCTTGCTTCTGAAGGTAAGGGGCTACTGAAGTGGGCTTAGCTGCTTGATGATGTCTGCCGCAGTCCAGACTCTAACTTGCTGCTAGGTCGGCCTTGGTGCACCGTCTGCCGTCCTCATGCTTGGCTGGTGTCACAACATGACAGGCGATGCCCTGAACATCACTTTTGAATTCAGAGCTAGAAAATGGGAGAAAGAAGAGACCTGGCTGTCCCTTCTTTTCAGAAATGTAAAAATCTTTCCCAAAATGTTCTCAGCAGATTCCTTAGGCATCACAGACTATAACCAAATAAGTGACCACTCCCACTTCTGAGAAAGCTGGGAAAGGGAGAAGAGTATTTATGGTCCAGACTGGTTTAAATCCATTCTCCACATCCAGGTTGCACATTAGAGTCATCTGAGAGCTTTTCAAAAATACCTGTCCAAGCCGGGGGTGGTGGTGCACCCCTGTAATCCCAGCACTCAGGAGGCTGAGGCAAGAGGATCGTTGTGAGTTTGAGACCAGCCTGGGCTACAAAGTGAGCTCAAGGCCAGCCTGAACTGCACAGCAAGACTGTGTCTCAAAGACCAAAAAAAAAAAAAAAAAATCTGTCTGAGCTGGACATGGTTCTGCTTATCTCCAGTCTCAGCACTCTGAGAGGCTGAGGAGGAAGTTTGCAAATTTGAGTCTAACCTATGCAATTTAGTGACTTGGCACATCTCAAAATTAAAAAAGGGCTTAGGATGCAGCTTAGTATGAAGGCCCCGAGTTCAATCTCCAACCTCTCTAGGCCTCAGGTTTTAAAGCAGTTAGTCTTGGGTGGGGCCCAGACACTAGCGTTTTTACAAAACTCCCTGGATGATTCTATAAGTCAACCAGAGTAGAGAACCTATAGCTCACAGCAACCATGACCCTTCACTTGGAGGTGGGCTGGTCTATTGGCCTTAGGTTCAGCTGCAAATGGTAACACAAAACACACAAGCTAAGCAAGGAAGTAACAGATGCTCCAAGGCTGGGATGACAGTGCCAGAGGCGCGGACTAGTCATCTCACTGCCCACTTCACGTAACTTCCACCCAGGATAGTTTTCTCGTTCTGGCATTCCAACCCCCAGGGGAAGGGACAAGAAGGAGATCAGAGGACCCCGCCCTTTCACAGGACCCCCAAATTACTCCTCTTACATGTACCTCCAGTACATTCCACAATACATCCAGGACTATGGCCTCTCCCTTCAAAGCTCTAGCTTCTGCTTCAGAAGCCCTCTTCTTCCTTAAGACAATAAGCTATATTCCCAAATATCTTTTCTAGCATTGCTTTTTTGTGTGTTTTTTCTAAGTCATTAATTTACCTGAAATTTAGTTTTGTGAAAGTGAAAGATGAAAACTTAACTTTCTTTTTTTCTCCAAAATTTCAACCAATTGTCCCATTTATCATTTATATATCTTTTTCTCCAGATGATAAATTCTAGCTTTATCAAGTGGAGGAGTCCTGAAGTGGCGACGTAGCTCAATGGCACAAGCACCTGCTTTGCAAGCGCAAGGTCCTGAGTTCAACTCCCAGTACAAAAAAAAAAGTACAGAAGTTGCTCAACTTATGATGAAGTTACATCCCAATAAATCCATTGTAAACTGAAAACATCATTAGGTTGAAAATCTTTCTAATATAACTAACGTACTAACCATCATAGCTTGCCTAGCCTACCTTACATGTGTTCAAAACATACATTAATACATATATACATACATACATACATACATACATACATTAATTCACAGCTGCACAAAAATGATCTAACACAAAGCCTAATTTATAATAATAAAGTGCCGGATAACTCACGTAACTTATCGAAAGTGAACACCACAACAGTTACACAGGGTTGCCTTCTACCGTGGAGAAGTTGAAAGGTTGTAAGTAGCAACATCGTAAGTCAAGAACCATCTGAGCGAAATCCCACAAGTCCATTCTGTCAGATCATGTGAAACTTCTGGTATCTATCATTTCACCCAACCTTATTTTCTCAATTGTATAGTGCGGAGGCTGAACAGGCGGAAATCAAGAATCCACAGTGACGACAGGTGCAGTAAACCTGGCTCTTGGCCCGTCAGACTTCTCTGAACTAACTTTTTTTTTTTTTTTGCGGTACTGGGGATCGAACTCAGGACCCTGCGCTTGCTAGGCAAGCGCTTATTCCACTGAGCTATATCCCCAGCCCAATAAATGACCTTTTTTTTTTTTTTTTTTGTGGTACCGGGGATCGAACTCAGGACCTTGCACTTGCCAGGCAAGCACTTATTCAACTGAGCTATATCCCCAGCCCAATGAACTAACATTCCGTACAGGCTAAACTAAATGTAAAGGGTATTTCTGAACATTCTTGGATGGTCCAGGAAAAACGATATAGACTTTCAAGAGGAGAAAGGAAAATCAGAGCCTTAAAGATTCAGCCTGTCCCATGACTCCAATTCGATTTTCGAGTCCAACAGCGCCGCCTGCTGGAGTCGGTCGTCAAACACATCCTTAAAAAAAAAACAGCTGGATGTGGTGGCCCAGGCCTTTAATGCCAGCACTCTGAGAGGTTTAAGCAGGAGGATTGCAAGTTCAAGCCCAACCTGGACAACTTAGTGATTTAGTGAGAACATGTCTTAAAACTAAAAGTAAGTTCTGGGGCTATAGCTCATTGCAAAGGCCCTAGGCTCAATCCTCAGTAACTATATCTCCTATAAACTTATTATTGACCCAGAGAGATCAAACAACTGTCCAGTGGCAACCCCACTTTGGTATGTGTCAACTTGGATTCTGATTTTTCTTTTGGTACCTGGAATCGAACTCAGGACCTTGTGCTTGCCAGACAGGTGCTTGTGCTGCTGAGCTATATCCTGGGCCCTCAACTTGGATTGTGGCTACTAAGAAAAGGGGAAAAAAGGCCTTATTAGTGAAATGGAAATACTCATTCAAGGGCACAGTTGGTCTGGTTCTAATGGTATCTGGGTTTTACAAGGAACAGTAGCAGCAAAAGTCTCTTCAGAGTAACTATTCCTCACTTCTCCACCCAAGGTAAATCTGCTGGTTCAGTGGGCTCTTTAGCCGCAGGGTCCCCTGCGTACCTGGCCTGGTACACCAGGGGTTTGGCTCAGCTGATGACTAATGGTGTCCACATTCAAACTAGCACCAACTACATAGAATCAAAAACAGGCACGCTGCTCGGCTCAATAGATAGAACTCAACACAGTGTTGACAGTGGTGGACGTGTCCCTTGATGAGTCTTGCTATATTTCCAGTCCTTTGTGCTGCCAGGGGCCTGGCTCTCTTGGTCACAAGACTGGTAGGTTAGACATTCCTCATTGGAGCTACAGATTGTGGAGACAAGTTCAGTTGCCAATCACACAGTCTGGATCACTGGTGGAAATGCCCAGAGCAAGGGCCCCTCCGTAATAAGATCAAATGGAATTGTCTGCTGATCCAGGCCTCCCTGCCCATACTGTCACTGCCACTGCCTGGATCCCCCACCAAGCCAGACAGAGACACACGCGCCACTGCCGGCTGGCACCAAGTAAAGAAGTCTGTGTTTCTGATGCGGAAGCCACCACTGCACTCTAGACAAGCACCACCCCCTCTCAGCCACTTCCTGAGTGATGATAAGGACAAAAGGGATAGAGGGTTACATAGAACGGTTCTGAAAAGCTGGGGTCTGACCATTCCTGAAAATGATTATTTTTTGTTTGATTGGGTTTTTACAGGAGGGGGTTGTTTTTCCTAACCAGAAACCCCAAGCCTCGCAAAGGGGGCCTACAGGATTCAAACTTAATTCTAATTGTGGTTTAGCACCTAGATTCTTTTGATGGATTAACAATCCTAGGTCAGAAAGGGAGTGGCCACATAGCTAGTTGAGTACACTGCTTGCTAAGTCTCCCAACACTGGCTCACTCCAAGTAAGGTAGTAGATACAGTGAGTCTCTGTACATGTTGTAAAAATGCCCTTTACTTCTTGTGCCTGGCTAATTCAAACAACAGATCTATGAATGAGTAGGAAAAGAGTGGGAAAAGGATGAAGTTCTAGCTCCTCGAGTGGGAGAACTCTTTTTGCAGCCATGGAACTTTAGCAAAAAGACATTTTAGACACCGGAAGGTTCACAGAAAGAGGTGAGCGGTTAACATGCCCTCTGTCCCCTAGATTCAGCACTGCGGCCTAGTAAAACCATCACTGGGGCCACCTCAGTGGAGCAGCAGCTGTGGCTGATGACCTGACCCCTTCTGGGTTTATCACGCCACAAATGTGCTACGAAGATAGAAATTCACCTGGACAAGGCCAGTCCTCAACCACTCAGTTGCCCTTTGCTAGCCAGCAACAGCAGTTCCTGAATCTTCCTCCTGTTCCTCTGTATGCCTACAAACAGGTCATTCAGCACAACCTTGCTTCAGTCTGACTGGTACAAATGTGTGTACTTTTCTTGTCAACCAAATGGACTTGGTTCATGTGCAATGACCAAAGCTGCAGCTACTCAGTAACAGTGGCCCTGTGGCTAACCACGCCAGTGCAGTGGTGATCCAAAGCAGATTCAACAACAAACCCCAGAGTGACATGTGATCATCAGGGCTGTACACTAGTATGTGGGCCATGGAATGTCTCTCCACTAGGGATGGGAATTGCTTCTTGGCTCATATGTTGCTTCCTCTAATTATTGCAATGATGTCAAAGAGCAGCTCAGTCTAAAACTCATGTGTACGGGCTGTAATGGATAAGAGTCTGACGGTGGACTATATTCTGTCTGAAATAAGACCTACTGGCCCTCTTGGGACTTATTCACCAGTGACTGAGCCTGAGACCCTGGGCAGTGTGATTTGAAGCTAATACTGCTGATTGGCTTCTCACTGGAAGCTCTCTTGATAGTAGCCTTAATTAAATTCTGTATGAGACAAATTGAATGGACTTGGTTCCAGCCTCTGTTGATTAGGTTAATTGGAGTGGTGGGTGGAGCAGCATAGTCATGTTAGTATTGAGTTTAGCCAAGAATGTGTGATGCCAATTGCTGGGACAGGTGAGGCACCCTCAGCCCTGATTATCTTTGCCCAGCTTTACTAGGCATGCCCAGAATACATGGTCCTGACCACTTTGTCAGTATTCCTCACATTGCATGCAAGTCCACAGTACAAACAGCACCCACAGGGCTCCTCCACATTGCTCCCATGGGAGGGGAAGCCAGGGAGCTGACGCGAACACGGTGCTTTTGTTATTTTCTGTACTAAATAACAAAGTTCCTTCTCTTGAGTCCAGGAATGTCAAGTCTTCTGCCAGCATTTATGAAGCAGTAACAAGCTAATGTATTAATTTGGAAGTAAAGTGCTGTGGTTGGGGTTTGGGGTACAAGGGGAAACAATTCAATACAGGACACATATTTTATAATAGTGAACCAAAGAGCCGTATACAAAGAGAGGGCAGGAAATCTGTCCACCCACTAAAGACCCAAAAGAATCCAGCTGAGGGCCTAGATCCCACAACAATGTCCTGCATGAGTCCAGCTGAAGACCTGGAGCCTGTAACAATGTCCACCAGGTGTCCAACTAGAGTCCAAGAGCCCTTGACAATGTCTCATGCAGGCATGTTTCAGATCTGCGCTGGGAAGGCCCAAAGGTCAATGGTAGAAGCTAGAAAGTCTGTGCCAGCAGGATGAAGGATCTGTGCCAGCAGGCTAAGGGATCTGCACTGGAGCCAGGAAGCAATGCTCAGAGTAAGAGCCTGAAAAGTACCACAGCCATCCTCAGCAATAGTAAGGTCCTGAGCTCCTCCAACCATAAGACCAGCTAAGTTCCCTTCAGGAAAGCCAGGGCCGCAAGCTTCTCCATGAGACTGAGCAGTGCACCATCTTCCCCTCCAGAGCTAGGAAGTGATGCTCAGGGTGAAGACCAGAGCTCCCTGCAAAGTGAACCACAGCCATTCTCTGCAACAGTAAAGTCCCACGCTCCTTCAGCAATGAGAGCAGCCAAGTTCATCAGGAAAACCAACCGTTCCCTACAACTTCCAACAGCTTCTCTCCCTCCTCTCCAGTTCTGCCTCACACTGTAACGATCCTCAGGTGGGCCTCCCACACCCAGCACCACAGGGGTTCAGTTCAGCTGGGTGTTACAAGTTGACCACCAGTTGTCAATCCACCACATACAGCAAAGTTTTACATACACTAAGGTGAAAGGGAATGAAAAATGACTGACACAGAGAGCCTTAGGAAAGAGGATACCCTTGGGCATTGCCTTAGTCTCCTCGAGTTACCATAACAAAATCCCAGGGACTGAGCAGTGTGAACAAAAGAAACTGACTTTCAGAGCTCTGAGGCCTGGGGAGTACAAGGTCAAGGTACCAGCGCGTTGTGTTCTCTCCCTGGCTTGCAGCCGGGTACCTTTCAATTGTGTCTCCCTCTGGTGGAGATGGAGAGCTGCAGTTTCCCTGCCTCTTTCATATGGCCTGACTGCATGAAGGCCCCGTTCTATGACTTCATTTAACCTTCATCACCTCCTCACAGACTCAATCTCCAAATATAGCCACTTGAGGGTTGGGCTTTGACACAGGAAATGTGAAGGGGACACAAAACATGGAGTCCACACCAGGTATCACCCATGTCTCAGTGAGGGTGAAAATAAGAGAAACTTTTCTAAAAGAAATGTTGTGAATGTGAAGAAGTTGGCTGATTTTACATAAGGAATTCTGAAGAGTACAGCAGACATGGGAGGTGAATACACAGTAGAAGAGGGGTCACGGCCAAGGAATAATAGCTCACCCAGGACTGAACATACGGCCAGGTGGACCAAGCAGTAGGAGCCACAGTTTCAGAGGTGAGTGACAAAAGCAAACACAGAAACATTACACACTTTAATTAAGTTAAACATATTAGAAAATCAGTGCTAGGAACATGACACAGAAATGAAAATAAATTACTCCTACACACGACAACATGGTTCATCTCAGAGAGTGGTGTAAAAGACAGATCACTACGTAATGCATGATGTCATTTATGTGAACTTCAAGAACAGGACAAATTAATTTATGGAGTGAGGAATCAGGAGAGGGGTTACTTCTGAGGCAAAGAGCCCTGAGAGGCATGGGGATGTTGGAGACGTCCTGTATTTTAATCTGGATGCTGTATGTGTGTATATACGTGCAGAAAGTTATCAAGCCCTGCATGCAATCTTGTGAATTTATTATGGCATGCTGTAGGTTATGTCACAATTTTTAAAAAGCAAATTTAATGGACCAGGTATATAGCTCAGTGGCACAGTGCCTGCCTGGCAAGCACAAGATCCTGAGTTTGACTCCCGGTACCAAGTTAATTAATTCATTAATGTAATTAATTAAGTAAAAAGCAAATTTTAAAAATTGTAGTACTAAGGATTGAACCTAGAACTGCTGGACTCAGTTATATGCCTGACCCTTTTTTATTATTATTTATTTTCTTTTTGAGACATAGTCTCACCATGCAGTTCAGGCTGGTTTTGAACTCACTTTATAGTCCAGGCCGGCCTCGAACTCACAATGATTCTCCTGCCTCAGCCTCCCAAGTACTGGGATTACCAGCGTGTGCCACCATGCCTGGCATTTTTTTTTTTACATATTTTAAAACTTTTAGGTGGAGTCTCACTAAGTTGCTAAATTTCCCTTGTTGGGCTTGAACTTGTGGTCCTCCTGTCTCTCAGCCTCCCAGAGTTATAGGTTACAGGTATGTGCCACTATGCCCAGATAAAAATTTTAAAACAAAAAAAATGGGGATTGGGCCAAATTGACCATGCACATAAAATTCATCAACACGGAATGAAGACCTTGCCAAGAAACAACCTGCTCACACATAGTTTGGCAGAGAATCTGGGCCCCCTCATCCAACACTTGTTTAAAAAGTGGGGGATGCCAGTCACTGGGACCCACACTTGACGGCGCTGTGTGCTAAAGTTAGATCACAAACTCCACAAGGCCTCTGTGTGCAGCTCTTCACATGTTCAAAAATCACACTGGTGGTTTGAAAGTAGCTGTCTTGGTTACTTTTCTCTCGCTGCTGAGACAAAATACCCAACACCCAAAATGAAGGAAGGAAAGGTTTATTTAGCTTACAGTTCGTGGAGGTTTCAGTCCATACTTGGCTGATTCAGAGGCAGAGTGGCACATAGCAGAGGGCAAACTGTTCAGGGCAACAGAGCACAGCAAAAGCAACCAGCAAAAGGGAGGAATGGCTGCAAGCAGCCTCTTTCCTTCCCCTACATTGTAAACAGCCTACCCCCACCCAGGGGGAGTGTAGCTCTCACATAACCTCCGTGCCCTCCACTTCCACAGGCTCAGGATATATACAAAGTAAGCACCCTGGCTTCCTGCTGAATCACCCAGCCAAACCTCTAGACTCCCCAAGTTGACACAATGTATCAACCATAACAGTAGCCATAGAAAGGAACTTACTCATCATGAAATTCAGCAAGGCTATCTATGTGTGAGGCTTACTTTTGAGAGGCAGCATTAAACATTTAAGCATCACAACTCAGCACTCCAGGTTCATCCATGAAGCAACTGAAACAGAATTCTAGGTGACCTGCCTACTTGGGTAGGGTCTCCAGACCCCAAGTCCTGGGTCCCTTCAACAGGGGGCACATCCCACAGACCTGGCTCCAACTGGCCAAGTGGCCACAAAGGCTAAGAGGAAGTTTTGGGGCTGGGTGGCAGGGCAGCCAAGTTAGGGTCAGGTGACAGGAGGTAGGTCTGCTAAGCGATCTCTCTGATTGGCTCCCCCTCAGGGTGCCCCACATGCCCAATCAGTCACGATTTCCTGTCTTCTTCATCCCAAGCAAGTCTGCATTCCACAAATGTCTATGCACCAGGAAACGGCTCTGAGCACTATGGCTACAGGAGAAAAAAGACAAAATTCTCCACCTGTAAAAGCTACCAGTGACAAATCTCACTGATCTTGTTGTAATTTGGTTCTTTATTGTATCATACTTGAACTGTTCCTACTGAACCTCAGGTCGCACTGGAAAATATAGCTTTTTGGGGGCCTGAAGCCTTTACATTAGAGGGGCCGGGTCCTCAAGAAGAATGGATGATGTGTGCACAATTATTGAGCTGGGCATGGTGTCCCATGCCTGTAATTCAGCACTCAGAAGCCTGTGGCAGGTGAATCACTACAAGTTCAAGGCCAGTCTGAATTACTTAGTGAGATCCCATCTCAAAAACAAGCCAAGGGCTGGGGATATAGCTCAGTGGAATAAGCGCTTGCCTCGCAAGTGCAGGGTCCTGAGTTCGATCCCCAGTACCGGAAAAAAAAAAAAGCCAAAAAAAAACCCTAAAATTATATATGGCCATGGGAGTTTGTCTTTTTTTTTTTTTCTTTGAGGCTGGGTCTTACTGTGTAGCTCAGGCTGGCCTTGAAATCATTACATAGACCATGTTGGCCTTCAGTCTGAGGTGTTCCTCCTGACTCAGCTTGTGGAGTGCTGGGGTTACAAGTGTGCTGCCACCACACCCAGCAACCATGGGAACTTGTCCCACGGAACTTTCCAGGGACCTTGGAAGGAGCCTGTGTGGATGAGACCCTGAAGGTGAACCTCCATAGAGAATCAGCCTCTGCCAGGTCCTCCCCACCTCACCAGGACAAAGGGGAGAGCAGTCCCTTCCCGCCCACCCCAGTGCACCCTACCCCTCTTCAGGAGCATGGCTCTTTCCTGTTGCCTGCCAGCATTCTGAAAAGGAATTTAATCTTTTCCCACTAGTAAAATACATATACATGTACTTTTCTTTCTTTCTTTTTGGCTACTGCCTGTGGGTAGCTCAGGGCACCCATGCAGAGGTAGTGCTGGGTGCAGTATTTATGTGAATTTAGAAAGCTGTGGGCCCTGGGCGCTCTCTGCAAGCTGGAAGGTGAATGAGAGGACAGCAGGGCTCTGCAGCCCAGCATGGGAGTGAGCATATCTTGCTGCAAAAGGAAATGATCCCCTCCTCTTTCTTAGTGGGAGCTGATACTAGTTGTCTTTTTCTTTTTCTTCTTTTATTTTTTTTTTTGGTGCCAGGAATTGAACTCACAGCCTCGCACTTGCCAGGCAGGTGCTGTGCTGCTGAGCTATACCCTGGGCCCGACTGAGTGTCTTTGAGGTTGTTCGCAATTGCCAAGGTGTGCAAACCAGGAATGAGGAAGGGACACATCCAGCCTTGGCTCCAGATAAACTGAAGGAAACGAACTCAACTCTCCTGCCAAAGAATCTGTCACTGTGGCTCCCATTACGCCATTACTCAAAAGTGAATAACTCAGCCCAGAACTGGGGAACAGGATGGATTCTGAGGCAAGACTAACACTTGTGTGCGGTTTTCCTGAAACAACTATAGACTTCAGGAGTCAATGGAAGGGATTGTGGAGAGCTGGAAGCATACCTTGCAGGCATCCTTCTGGAATGGCCTTTGCCTTGCTTTCTTCATGGAACTATACAGGAGCCATAATTAGTGCACGCTTTAATTTTCCTATTCTTAACATTTTAATTGCCATCGGGGACTTTACAGGGAGCAGAGCCAAAACCTGGCCTGACACTCAAGGCCTCCAGGGGGCATTACAGCACAACACACAACCTGGCCCAGGAGTCCTCAGCCTGCTACTCCATTTTGGATACATGTTCTAAGGTTTGCACTCGTGGGGGTGTGGGAGGGGTGTTTTGTGGGGGGTTTTTGTGTTTGTTTTGAGACAGGGTCTCACTCTGTAGCTCAGGCTGACCTTTAACTCGCTTATGTAGCCCAGGCCAACTTTGAACTTAGTGAACCTCTTGCCTCAGCCTCCCAAGTGCTGGGATTACAGGTGTGTGCCATCATGCCCAGCAAGGGAGTTCCTTCTTTTGATTAAAAAAACTATTGTCTTAAGGCCCAGACTTACAGAAAAAGCGCCCAAAGTGCCCAGGCCTTCCACCCTTTTGAAGCAAGTATAGGTCACCCACTCCTTCAGCTCTGACAGTTCTTCCCTAGCTGATCTTTCTGCCCTTGACACCCTTTGTTCCCACTCAGGCTAAGGCCACTCTTCGTTGGTCCCATACCCTCCCCGGCTTCTGTAATGCACAGGTCACTCTGGAGTGACACTGAGTATACACAAATCCCCCACTGCTGCCACCACCACCACCGCCACCACCACCACCGCCATCACCACGCTTTGAGCCTTCTAAGGGCGCAGCCCAGGATTTTACTCTTACTCTTAGCTCTGCACACAGACAAGAGCCCTACCCATGAATGTGAGCAGAGTCCACAAGGGGAAGGCTGAGCTCAGAGGCTCTTGCCTGGGGCTTTGGGGTAAACCCCTGCCTCAGTCAGAAGGGAGTAGCACTCTCTGCAGGCTTTGACTAAGTGTCCCCTGCCTGTCACCACCAATCCTCTAATCCCCCAGATTCCCATCTAGGTGGTAACTGCAACAGATGAAAAGGGGGAAATCTGCCTCCCCCCAAAAAAACCAGATAAATAATGCAAAATCTGCCAGGCATAGTGGCGCATGCCTGTAATCCCAGCACTTGGAAGGCTGAGGCAGGAGGATCCTTGTGAGTTCAAGGCCAGCCTGGGCTACATAGTGAGTTCAAAGCTAGTCTGAACTACATAGCAAGACCTTGTCTCAAAAAATCCTTTTAATGTGTTTTAATTTTGCATTTTTTCCCTGAATGCAGGATTATGGACATGCACCACTAGGCCCCAATGAAAAACAGACTTTCAACCAGACCTGGAGCAGAGATACCTCTGACCCCAGGACTGACCTGGATTTGTCCATCAGCCTCCCGCCTGGTCCAGGACGGATCCACATCGCCCAGAATACCTTCTCTGGGACTGCCAGCTCCGGCTGCTCCTTTCTATTCCATGCGTCTAGGACAGAATAGAAATCCACACAACGAGGACGCCGCCCCTGCTAACGGCTGAGTCTTCATTCACTGTCAGTTTCCCCTTTGCTCCTTGTTAACACCTGAGCACCCATCCCCCAAATCAACCTCAGGACAACTGACCAGAATCATGATGCAACACGAGAGGCACAGGGACCCCGCTGCCGCCCAGTAGAAAACTGTTGCCTACGTGACAGCGTCCTACCAAAGGGAGCAAGAGCACAGGCACCGGGCTTGGGGGAACCCAGAGCCTGGGCAACAGTGGGCTCTTCTGAGTCGAGGAAGCAGGATGGGAAGACAGAGGCTGGCCAATGAGAGAACTCACATCAGGCATCAGTGTGCCTAGGATATCACTAAACTGAGTTCCTAAATGTCTATTTGGGGAGCCAGGAGAGATGTTTAACAGTTGCTAAGCAGGGGATGACCCAATTCAGTCGACTCTTTAACTGTGGCAGGAAGATGGAGGGATGAGCAACTGAGAACCAGGATGAGGAGGCTGCAGCAGGACAGGGCATCTCTCTCCTCGAGTCCAGAGAAGTTTCACTGTTAAAGATGTTCTCGGTGGGCTCTGGGATAGGGAGAAGGACATGAAAGGGAGAATCCTTAACATTTGACCAGCTCTGAAGAAGAGTACTTGCCTAGTGTGTGTGAGGCTGTGGGTTCAGTCCCAGCAACACACACACACACACACACACACACGGACTTGACAAATAGGTGGTGAGAGAGAAAGGTATCAGCGATGACACCCAAACTCTAGCCCTGCTAGGCAGCAGGAGAAAGTGGTGCGGACACACACAAAAAGGGCTGGCTGTGGGCAACACGGTGTATGAAGACCAGGCAGCCCCACCGAGCCTAGGGGCAGAGTCTCTGGTGACACGGACCTCCTGGAGACCGGTGCTCCTTTTTGGCCTCAGAGTCCAGCCCAGGTCTGTGCACCAGTTAGTAGGGACAGAAGCAGATAGGGGAGATCATCTCCCCAAGGATGGCCTCTGAGACTGAGGAAGCACATGGGCTGGTGGAGTATCCAGGCCATGCAGACCAGGGTGCTCAGAGGGTCCAGAGAGAAAGAGAAACACATCGAACTTTGGTCACGAGGGCTTCTCTGGGTGTGAGGGAGGAGAAAGAGGAAGTTAGTCCATTCTGCAGAAACTCAGAGGCCTGGTGCCCACAGAGTCTGACAGTAGAAGCAATCAGCCACAGAGCTGGAAAGGAGCCAGACCACAAGGGACCAGGAGTGGCCTATGGGACTGTCAAGGTGTCCTTGGAGTACTCTTGTAAACTTTTTTATTTTTTGTCTTTTTGAGAGAGGGTCACGCTATGCAGTTCAGGCTGGCTTTGAGCTCACTTTGTAGCCCAGGCTGGTCTCGAACTTGCAAAAATCCTCCTGCCTCAGCTTCCTGAATACTGGGATTACGGGCATGCACCACCACGCCCAGCTCTTTTCAGAAACAGGAGCACCAGAAGCTGAAGAATGAGGTGTGGACAGGGGAGAACTCTTTTAAGAAAAGGGAGACATGGGCCAGGGATATAGCTCAGTGGCACAGCACCTGCCTGGCAAGCACAAGGTCCTGAGTTCAAATCCCTGTGCAAATAAAAAACCCAATTAGAATAATAAGGGGATATGAGCAGAGAAAAGAAGGAAAATCAAGATGGAACAGGTGGTGGGTGGGTAACTCTGTAGAAGGGCAGAAGATGAGAAAGAGGTCTTGTAGCCATTGCCAGAGCTGGAGGAGAGAATGCCAGAGATGGAGAAGAGCAGAAACCACTGGGACACCCAGCAGGCTTCTGCCAAGGGCCCTGTGTCCTCTCCACCAGCCTAAGAATCAGGGTCCTCAATAGAAATGAGGTAAACTTAGGTAAGGAGGTTGGGGGGAGTTGTGTGGGAAGCAGGCAGCAGCTTTGGGGAGTTTTCCAAAGCGCAGCTTCTCAAGCAGATCATATACACAGATCACCTCAGATCTTGTTCCAGCCCAGATTCTAACGTGGTGGCTCTGGATAGCGCCTAAGATTCTGCACCTCTAACAAGCTTCAGGTAAGGTCAATGCTACCTGCCCAACGGCCACAGGACCAAGGTGACAAAGTTACCTAAAAAGATGAGGTTAGGGATTGGAATAAGAACTCATCCTATGGCTAAGCCTGGTGGTTCATGCCTATCATCCCAGCACTGGGGAGGCTGAGGCAGGAGGATCTCTGTGAGCTCTCTGCCAGCCTGGGCTATGTAAATGAGTTCAAGGCCAGCCTGCAGGACATAGAGACCCTGTCTCAAAAATAAACAAAAACCTCATCCTATGGCAATACCTACCTTTGGGGATCCCATCTAGGATAATAAGCTGCCACCTTGAGAAATCTGGGCGGAAGTGGCAGTGTCCCTGCAGGTGATGGGGAGGGATCACAAAGAAGGGACAGGAAAGAGGTCAGGAGATAAGAGGTGGACCTCTGAATGGTAGGAGGTACAGCAGTATTCCCTGGGACCCTTCATCTGGGTCAATATTCAGCTGAGAAGTAACTGCACACTTAGCGCCCCTCAAAAAGAGGCTGGGAATCGGCTAGGACAGGAAGGTGTTGCTACGGGCTGTCTGTGAGCTCTAGCCCCACCAGGCCACCCCCAGCCGCTCTGCAGGAAAATAGTGCTGGTCTAATTCAGGCTTGGCTCCTTCACAGCCTGGGCAGGAAGCCACAGGCCAGAAGGTGGGGAGAGGAGTAGAAATGCCCTGATCCTGGGGCCAGGGGCCAGATGTCTCGTGTGCCAGGAACTAGTACAGAGTGGAGTCGGAGCAGAGGTGGCTGGGGAGGACAAGGAGAAGCTGGGCTCTGCGCCCGTGTTGATGTACCATCAGCACTCAAGTGGTTGCTCAAAAGCACTGGTTTCAGCTCAGGCAGCCCCGACAGGAGGGTATGGAGGTGCAGAAAGCCGCGCTGTTTGTCTGGGGTCCCAAAGAGAGGTGTTTGAGTTCTGGGTTGGCAAAGGTTAAAGTGAGGTCAGCCTGACTGGAGGAAGCGCAGAGCGGACAGCCCCGAAGGGTGAAAACAGAGTAAAGCAAGGAGGCATCAAAATGAGCAGCAGGTCCCGGAGCTGAGCTTCTGGCGCGCAGAGAACCGCGTACTTGGGGGCTGAGAATGAGGCCGCGGAGATGCCGGCTGGGGCTTAGTCCTGCGGCGACCCGCAGGCCGTGGAGGTTCCTTGGCGCAGCGTGACGCTACGTGCCCCCCCCGGCCTCGGCCGGTTCCCCTGCGGTGCAGCCCCTGCCGCGGCTCCCCGGCCCGCGCCGGTCAGGCCCGCTCCCTACCGCGGCCTCCGCAGCCCACTACTCCCGGCCCGGCCACCGGCTCGCAGGGTCCGCCCGCCGCGGCGGCCCGAGCCCGGCCGCTCCTCCCCCGATGATGTCACGTCCCCGGCCGCCCCTCGGCCGGCCGCGCGCCCGCCCCGCCTCCCCGGCCGCCCGTCCCCCGGGCCCGCCCGCTCCCGACAGCCTCCTCCCGCCCTCCCGCGCGCCCTCCCCACGGCTCCCGCTCCCCCGGGAGCGGCGCGGCGGCGGGATGGCCCGGGCCCGCGGCCAGGCCCCGGGCGGCGGCGGGCGGCGGCGGCCGCGGCGGGGCGGCGCGCGAGCCGGGCCCCGCGGGGAGTCGGCCGGGCTGCTGCTCCTGCTGCTCCAGGTGCTGCCGCCCGGGGCTGCGGCCGGGCCGGGGCGCCGGGGCGCGCGGGGCGCGGGCGGCGGCGGGGTCTGCGGGCCCGGCGCGGCCCCTGCCTTTCCCCGGGACGCGCGGCTGCTGCTCCTGTTGCCGCCGCCGCCGCTGCCGCCGCCGAGCCCCGCGCCCGCAGCCTCCGCCTCCCGCATGGTAATCAGCGCCCCGCCGGCGCCGCGGGCGGGCGGGCGGGAGGGAGGGGGCGGGGGAGGGCGCGCAGCCTGCGCCCCCGCCTCACCCCAGCAGCCCCGGGGCGCCCGGACCGCCCCCCCGACGACCGCGGCCGCGGGCGCCGCCAGAGCGCGCCTCTGGGGGCCTCCGCGCCGCGCGGCTGCGGCTCCGCTCCCCCTCCCCGCGCGCCGTCCGCCGCCGCGCTCAGGCCGCGGGGGAATCCCTGCGTCTCCCCGCCCCGCGCCCGGGAGGGAGGGGACGGCGCCGGCGCCCGCGGACCGCTTTCTCCGAGGGAGCGCCCGGGCGGCGAGCGCTCGCGGAGCCCGGACTCGGCGCGGCGTGCGCTCCCGGAGGCGCGGGTGCCGTCGGGTCGCTCGGCTCGGCGGGACGGGACCCCGGGCGGGCGCCCACCGACTGCGCCCCGATGTTCCCCACGCAGGACGCCCTGCCCCGCGGCGGGCTGAGCCTCAAGGAGGAGCCGCTGCTTCCTGCCGGTCTGGGCTCCGTGCGCTCCTGGATGCAGGGAGCGGGCATCCTGGACTCCGGCACCGCGGCGCAGAGGTGAGCTCGACGGGCCGCGTTCCGCCTGCTCCGGGGCCGGGAGAGGGTGGAGGGAGTTCCGATCCCGGGCGGACGGCCGGAGAGCTTCCCGCCCGCTCAGCCGCCCAAGCCCGCGCTGCCTCCCAGACTGTGGGGCGGCCGGGCGGGGCTTCTGCCCAACTCCGCTGTCCCGGCGCTGAGTACTGACGGCCGCTCGCGGGTTCCGGGCTCTGAGCAGATGTCCCTGCCGCCTGCAGCTCGAGCCATCACGCCCAGCCACAGCCGTCCGGGAATGTCCAAGTCGCCTTGACTCTGCCTGTCAAATTCCTCGGCGGCGCCAAGAAAACCCAGAAACCCTGCCCCTTCCTCTTTCCCACGCCTCTCAGAGTTGGAGGACGGGGGCCGCGTAGGGCCAAAGAGGCAGCGGGGCAAAAAGTGGCAAAGGGATAAGCTGGGCAGTTGGCCTGGATGGATGATTAGGGCTGCGGATAGGGGCGGAGCCCTGCCTCTTGAGCAGGTGGTTTGTTTTGTTTTGTTTTGTTTTGTTTTGTTTTGTTTCCGATTGGTCCATTGGGAGGGTGCGAGCCCTGGGGAAGTCAAAACCCAAGCTTCTTTCCACGGAGTCTTTTGAAGAGCTGGGGCCAGGGGACCTAGGGGTGTGTGTGTGTGTGTGTGTGTGTGTGTGTGTGGTGTGTGTGTGTGTGTGTGCGCGCACGGAGTCTTTTGAAGAGCTGGGGCCAGGGGACCTAGGGTGTGTGTGTGTGTGTGTGTGTGTGTGTGTGTGTGTGTGTTGGAGGGGTGGACTCCAAAATTTGGAGAAATTTGGGAACTTTGAAGGTTTATTGACCTGCCCCTTATGATACCTGAGATCCTGGCTTTTTGTAAGGCCAGGTGAGTTTGAGGAGAGGTTTGGCCATGCCAGAGGGAGTTCACAGTCGGAGGGCCGATGCAGTCAGCTGGGACAGGTGGGCACTAGCTCAGACCTCTGAGCAGTTCCTGTCCAGCAGCCTGAAGGAAGTCAGATACATCACTCACCGTGCCCTGACCTCATCTAGTAACAGACACACTTGGGCTTTCAGGGGCTAACTGAAGCGGTGTTTATTTGTGCCTGTTCTTTCATGGCCATCAGGAGGGATCTCTTGGGCCTCTACTAGGAGCTAGTCTGTTCAAAAAGAGGAAAGATCTTTCAGATTAATTCTGAAAAGTTTTACAGGTTATATAACTATATTATAGGAAAATTGGAATTTAGAAAATCAAATGCCACTTGTCCGCACAATGACTGTCAGCATGTTAGTGTATTTCTTTTTCATGTTCCTTCCCAGGTACTTTCTTTTTCAGTGCTATGCTCAGTGCTCTATCCTGCCTATTTTCCTGTGGGTGCTGGCTTTTTCTTTAACCTGAGATGGTCAGTTTCTTCACCTGAGCCCCTCCCTAGCCCAGCTTTGGGCTGTGTGTGGAGAGCTCTCTGCAGGTGCAGAGGGAGAGCTGCACTGAAGCCTCTGCCTTTGAAGGTCCGGGTTTCTGACCTTCCTCCTGTGCCAGCCCAGAGCTGCCAGGTTGGCTAAAGAGGAAGCAGATGGGCAGCAGCCTGTGTGAGGTGCAGAAAGTGTGGGGATGAGGCTCTAGGGACCCCTTTCCCCAGCTGCCTGCCCCAGGGGGGCGGTTCTTCAGTAGGTCTGAAGTGTCAAGATGTCCAGTCTGAGTCTCCAGGACCACATCACTGGGACTCAGGGTTTCCACTGTTTGTATGGGAGTATTTGAAGCCTGGGCTGCTCCTCCCCAGGTCTAGGGTTTTCTGTCTTGAGACCCCAACAGGAAGTCCCTCTCCTTTGGTTGATTCTCCTTTCCACTTCCCAAGGGAAAGGCTAATCCTTGCTCTTCACCCTTCCCCACCTTGCCTGCTATCGTATCTTCTAAATCTTGTTCCTTAGTAAGTCCACTGCTCGGGTTCCCTGTCCCCCACCTCCCCCCTCACCGCTGCCTGGCTTCACCCCACACCGAAGGCTGCTCAGGAGTGGAGGGTTATCTGATTTTCAAGGCTTGTGGGTGTCTCTTCTGTGTTCTAGGCCCAGTCTCAGTGTTCATAGCCACTTTTTATTTTTATCTTTATGGTAGTACTTAGGATTGAACTCAGGGATTTTATACTGCACTACATCCCAAGCCCCTTTTACATTTTGAGACAGCGTTTTGCTCAGCTGTCCAGGCTGATCTCAAACTCCTTATGCTCCTTCCTCGGCCTCCCAGAGGGCTGGGATTATACAGTCACCACTTTTAACAGTGAAACCCCCTGCCCTTGGCCCCTTTCTTCCCTGGCTTGAAGGATAACTGTACTCTGCCTCTGCCTCTTGGTCCAGTGCTCCTGCTTCACCTTCTCGTCACTCCCCCAAACCATCTTCCATGCACCATAAACCAAAGCAACATTTCCAAGTACTTCTCTCTGATCACGTCTCTTCCCTTATTTAAAATAAAGGGACCCACTCCACCGCAGCTCCTGCTCCATTGGGGCCCTCGCCCCATGCCTGGGGGGAATGGCTCTCGGTGCTGCCTAAGCATGCTTACTGAAGGCCAGAGTCCGCTGTCTTCCGTCTGTCCCTCCTTCTCCCCAGATAGTCAGCATTCAGGGCTCATCACAGCCTGACCCTGGCCTTCCTTCCCAGCTTCTATATGATGCTTGGCATGGAATGTTGAGAATGAGGGAACTGTCAGTAAGTCCTGCCTCCTCTTAAAACCTGCTGAGCAGGGCCAGGCATGGTGGCCCACACCTGTGATCCCAGCACTTGGGAGGCCGGGGGCGGGAGGATCACTGTGAGTGCGACGCCAGCCTGGGCTACAGATTGAGCTCAAGGCCAGCCTGAACTACATAGTGAAACCCTATCTCAAAAAGGCAAAAAAAGGGCCAGGGATATAGCTCAGCAGCATAAGTGCTTGCCTGGCAAGCCTGAGGTCATGGTTTCCGGTACCAAACAAACAACAACAACAACAAAAATCCCTGCTGAGTGAAGTCTCCATACCTTCAACACCCCCATCCCAGCACCTGCACTGTCTGTGCCCTCCCTCCCTGCCCCAGGGGAACATTTAGTGCTACCTAAGGATGCTAACCCTAAGCCACAGTCTGCTGTCTTCTGTGCTCATCTTCCTGATCCGTCCAGCTGTTGATTTCCTCTAGAACAAAGATGGTGGCCCATTTATCCTTGTGTCCATGGCACCTAGGACTGCCTCTCACAGTCTGTCGAAGGAGAGTGAGTACCTGCTGAGGACAACAGGGTGCATTTAGAAGGCTCCCCTTTCACCCTAGTAGACTCTGGGAACCAGATCCTTCCTGGAGCAGCTGCCCATCCCCAGTTGTACACGTTAGCTGGTACAGAACTGGCAAGGTTTTACAGAAGGCAGCTGAGGAGGGGACAGCCCAGGAGGCATGCTAAGATCAGTGAGGGAGGCTCAGCCAACAGGAAGCAAAGTTCTGATCAAGAGAAGTAGAAAGAGAAGAGGGGCTTCGTGCCCATCAGCTGGAGGATTGCCAGGCCAGGGAAGTCTGCGTAAGGACACTGCCATTGCTGTGACTGCTTCTGCCCTGAACCCATAGGACTTCCTCTCCGAGACCCACATGCCCAGCCCCAGCCCACCTCCCCCTGGCTGCCCTACAGACCAAGTCCTCCTGCTAGTACAGGAGCGGCTCTCTCCTGATTTGTTGTCCTGGCTAAGGAGACCTCTGGAAGATATCGGCCAGCACTCCTTCTAGACCCTTGGAGGGCCCAGGCCAGCCCTCTCCCCTGAGCTGGTCCCAGCATACAACCAGAGCCCAGGAGAGGGAAGCCAGCTGGGGCTGCCTTTCCTGTAAGCAGCTGTAGGCCAGCCTCCCTGCTAGGAAATGCTTTTGTTCGCTTTAATAATTAATAGCCGCTCTCCAGCCTGGGACCTGGCAGGCAGGCAGGCCTGCGGGTGGGTGGCAAGAGAGTGGGCAGAAGAGAAGAGAGCAAGAAAGTAGGCTAGTGAGACCTTCCTTACCCTCCCTATTCTACCTCCTCAGGGACTGTGGTCCCTGAGCCAGTTGCCAGAGGCCGGTGAGCAGAGCAGCTGCCAGGGCTGTGAGAAGTGGGGATCCAGAGCCCCTACAACCCAGAACCTCCTCTCTAGCTAAACCATCGTCACACAGGTTCTGGCAGCTGCTTCTAGCCGCAGGGCCCTCCTTCTGCCTGCATTGTTGAGGTGGGTGTGCCCCAGCTAGCCTCTGCTTTTATCTTCTCTGGGCTGAAGCTTGGCCCGGCTCTGGGAATATCGGGCTGGGCAGGACTAAGCCGCAGATGTTGATTGTGAGCAGAAATGTCAGACCCAGTTTGACGATCAGCAGCAGCCCCCAGGGGCCCAGACGATGCCTTCAGGGAAAGTGGGCGCCAGCGTGATGCTTGGAGAAAGGCAGGAGATAGAGAAAAGAACAGGGGTTTAATGAATGAACCATGCCAGGACAGGGAAGGGAAGAGCTGGATTTCACAGAAGAGGCTGTAAAGAATCTGAGGCCAGAGGTGAGATGCAGGCAACATAAACGTTTTGCTCCTTCCACCTTGTGGCAGCCAAGGAGGACAATCAACAAAGCCTCTTTCCACAGCGGAGGACTTTAGGGCTGTTGCCCTTACCTCAGCCTCCCACAGGTGAAGATAGATCAGGTTCAGACCAAAGCACTGCTCAGATCCTTGGGTTGTCACGGTGGGCAGAAGTTAAGAGTTGGTGAGGAGAAGGGAAGGGAGAAGGCCCAGGGTACCTCTGAGGGGAGGCCAGGACTCCAGCCTGGGTCACTTGCCCCCGGGTTTGGTATGACTGTTGGTTGAACTGGTCACAGTGATCCTAAGCATGGGGTCAAGGATGAGAGGAGAACAGAGGCTACAAGGGAGGCTCTGTACCAGAGAGCCATGGCAGATTTGTGGCTGCCAGGAGAGGAGCCTTGGGAGCCCTGGGATACCCACTCAGTCATGCAAGGGAACATCTCCAGAGACCTGCTGGGTGGTCCCAGCAACCATGGGCAGTACCCTGCAGCCCCAACTGTGTGCCCACACACACCTCTGTGTACCCCAGAGCACAGAGCACCTGCTGGCCCAGGCTGTGAAGGTCAGGTTCGTAATGTCCACTGAACACCTCTGGACTGTCAACACCATGCTCAGGAAGCCCTGGAAGCCCCTTGCTTGTTCCAAGGTAGGTTCCTCTGGCCAAAAAATATCTACAGGTGAAATCTGTGCTGGTGTCACAGGCTCCTTTAACGTGGTCTACGTAGGAGGAATGGATGGAAAGCAGGTGAGTGGGACACAGTGGAAATGGGAAAGTGAATGCTTTCTCCTCCACATTCAGGGTTCTCTAGGACAGGAGAAATGCCCCAGCACCTTGGCACCAACCAGAGCTGAGAGGAAGGCATTTTGAACATTGTGTTTAAAACAGTCTTTTAAGAAAGTGAGGAGATGTGTAATTCATTTTTTGAGTCTTGCAAAAGTGGTTAATGCTACAGTTTTTGTCACTCAGCTACGTTTATCTGAGGAAGGTGCTTTTGTGGTGTGCTTTGTTTCCTAATGATGCTAAGTGAATGAAATGTCTCTGAATTATGGGCTCCTGCAATACCCGCGCTAAGTGGGCGGGGCTTGTATTTGTCATAAACCAGATCTGCCAAGCTGCGTGCAAGGCCCTTGGGGCTCTAGCTTTGCGGGCTTGCTTCATATCCCCAGCCTCTGGATGGCGGGTAGTTGGTACCCACCCTCTGCTCCTCAGGACTCTTGATAAAGGGTCTGCTTCTTCTGCCAGCATATGCTGCCCTTTGCTTGAGGACCTGCTCAAGAATCCAGAGCCTGCTCTGCCCACTTGCACAGCAGGCCGAAGTGCCAGAGAATAGCAATTCTCGAAGCCATCAGTGGCTAACTGGAGTTGCTGGGCAAACATTCCAGCTCCCTCACCATGCCTCTGGGGGCATAACTGAGGTGGCTTGTTGAAAATGCTGCTTTGTAGGCTGCCTTCTCATTCTCTCTCTCTCTCTCTCTCTCTCTCTCTCTCTCTCTCTCTCTCTCTCTCTCATCTATGCATCTATCTCTCTCCAGAGGTTCCTGGAATCACTGTCCAAATGAACTGTTGGTATTTGAGTCTTTGTCTCAGGGTCTGCTTGCTTTTTTTTTTTTGGTAACCAGAATCGAACTCAGGACCTTGTACTTCCAGGCAGGTGCTCATGCCATTAAGCTATATCCTCGGCCCTCAGGGACTGATTCTGAAGGGAACCCAAATGAAATACTTGCTCTCCAGACTTCAACAGTTCTTTTCTCTCTTCCCTGCACCCATCCATCCTTCCTGCCTGCCTGCCTTCTTCCTCTTTCTTTTTCTTTTTTTTAAACAGGGTTTCCCTATGTAGCTCAGCCCGACCTCAAATTTACAATCCTCCTGCCTCTGCTTCTCAAGTGCTGGGATTAGAGATGTGTGCTATCCCACCTGGCTCTCTTTTAGACATCTGGAAGTTTCTCCATATGTCTCAATGACTATCTTGGACAGCTCCACTTTGAAGACCACAGAACCAGAGACATTGACCTTTATGTTCCCCCATCTCTAAACTGGTCTGAAAGCAGACAGTGCCTCACCTTTCACAGGTTCTACACACCTGTGCCCAAGATGCATCGATCAGGGCCTCGGGCCTCTGGGTGCCTCTTGAGTTGTCTGTGCCTACCTCTCTTTCTTTCTGTGCTTTCACTGGGGTTGTTTTCTCGCCCTAAGAGCATCAGGTTCTCCCAAGGGAAGAAAAGCAAATCTCGCTCCTTTCTCCTCCCCACCCCTGTCCCTTTGGGGCCTTCAACTGGTGTTGATCCATCACCTGCTGCAGCAGGGCAGGAAGGCACAGTCCAGCCTGCTTGCTTTCTCTTGCTTCCTGTTCCACCCGTGACGCTGTGCCTGGTGTCACTCTGTCTCTTACAGGACACACTAGACTGTCCTTAGAGCAAAACACTTTCTCGTTTTATCTTAATCTCTTCTCAAGCCCTACAGGAGCACAGACAAGATCAGCAGAAGACCTTCCCAGGCAAGGGGCAACCTGTGTAGCCAGAGGAGTCTTGCCCCTTCTGCAGTCAGCATGGGCTGAAGGGGAGGGGCAGTCATTAATTCAGCTCCGTGGTTGTCCTTGACAGTGATCTTGTCCTGGAGACATAGCCTAGTCAGCGGTGTCCCCTGGATTCCAGTGAGGCTGGGCGGTGATTGCGCCCCTGACCTCTGAGGGGAAGGGGACAGGGAGGGAGAGCTGTGGGGAAGGGTACAAGCATGTGATGTGGCGGGGCACCTCCATGATCCAGCTGGCTGCAGGAGATGTTGGTTCACAGGCCCCAAAGGAACCTGCTCTGCTCTCCTCCCATGGTCTCTGTGCTCTGTCCCCAGAAACCTCTCCTATGGAAAGGACGGACTCAGTGAAGGGAGTTTGGCTTGAGGCTTAGGCCAGACTTCCCAGGTCTGGTCCTCAAGAGTGCAGCAAGAGAGAGGGGCAGCCAGGACCCAGGACTGACTGACATTTGCCCCAGGGGTGGGTGCGAGGGAGGGAAAGCTCATGCTAGCAAGGTTGACTGGCGGCACCAGTGTGGCATTTGGACTGGGCACGCAAGGGCATCTGCATAGAATGTACATTTTTAATTGTCCAGGGGCTTCCGCTGTTCCTCAGCATCCAGCCTTTCTCGGCCAAGGCCTTTCTTTCTCTGTATTCACCTTCCCCAAGGTCTGAAAGCCTTCTAGGCTCAAGATCATAGCATACAGGGTAGCAGTGGCCTGGGGTTGCACCCTAAGACCACCCCCTTGGGCTTCTTTCTCCCTAGGTGGTCCTAGAGCCTCTCCCTGGTGCAGTTCAAGCCAAGTTGGCTCTGGGAGCTGGGAGCTCAGGGTTGGAGCCTCATTAGCATATTCATCAACAGCAATCAGGGACCTGCTGAGATCCAAAGCCCTCTTAGGGCTTCCCTGCCTCTCCGCAGGTTAGGGAAGCGGTGGAGGGGCTGGTCAAGGCCTCCACTGGGAAGAATGGCATCCTGAGGGGGAGGAAGTGGGGAGGAAGGGAAGGAGGGTGATGCCCCTAGAAAAACGAACTTGGGTAGGGAAGAATGTTGCTGGCCCTGCCCCCTCACCTTGCTCAGGGACAGAAGACCCTTCACTGCATGTGGCCACTGTGGCTCCCAAGTACACTTTTAAGAGGTGGAATGATTTTCATTTTATTGTTCATTGTAGTCTGTATGAGTAGAAATTTAGCAAGCCCTTCACACCCATGACATCCCAGATACCATGACTTAGTGCGAAGCCAAGGAGCAGAGTTAAGTGGATTGTGAATTACATGGAGACAAACACTAAGAAGTGGACTTGGCAGCCACTGTCACGGATGCCCCTGATGAGCATTGGGGCGGACAGTTCACCATCCCCAGCCTCTCTCCTCTCCTCGTCCCTGCAGCAGCCTGTCACTTGTCCACCCACTGCATCCGCTCACCTGCAGCCTCTTGCTGGGCTCTGCCCTGCTTCAGAGCCACCCGGTGACCTTCAGCGGTGTTTCCCAAATACATTCCTCAACAAAAATGTTCCTACTGGAGGAAGTAGGTGCCTTCATTGTCTGTTCCTGTGGAAAGTAATTACCCCCAGGCACAGCAGTGTAAAACAGCCAACTGCTGATTTGTTTCATACAGTTGCTGAGAGGTGGGAATCAGGGAGCAGCACATGGTATGGTTCTGACCCAAGTTCTGACCTGAGGCTGCAGGGCTGCAGTCCTCAGCAGTCTTGACCAAGCCTGGAGGATCTGCTGGCAAGTCAGTGTTTGTTGTCCAGCACCGGTTCTGTTCTTCTGTGTGGCCTCACCCTAGGGCAGCCCGAGTGCCCTCCCAAGGCAGCATCTGGCTCTCCCTGAATGACGATCCAAGGGAGAGGACCAGGTGGAAGCAGCAGTGCTTTAATGATCTAGCCTTAGAACTTACATGCTGTCACTTCTAACATCTCCTATTGGCCACACAGACCAATTCTGATCCACTATGAAAGGAGACTCCCCAAGGGCATGAGTCCGAGGAGGTGGGGATCCTTGGGGGCCATCCTGGAGCCTAGCTACTTAACGTGGGGGGCAGCAGCCTGAACTCAAGCAGGTCCATTCCTAGACAGTGTTTAAAGACTCCCCTGAGTGCTACAAAGCTACATCTCCCAGCAGTTGTGGCCATAGCACCCTTTACAAAGGGAGGATCTAAAGCCATAAGCTAATTAAGGAACAGGATTTGGAGACCCTGAGCCAGAGAAAGTTTAAGCTCCTTACCATGGAGTTTGTGTCCTTGTATGAACTGACAGGAAATTCCCAAACAAACTTCACTTTTTTTTGGAAACAGATCTTGTGGTCCCCAGGCTGGTGTCCAATTGGTGAGCTTAAGTGATCCTCTTGCCTCAGCCTCCCAAGTACTTAAGACTACTAGCACACTACTGCGCCTGGTTCTCACTTCACGTTTTGAGACCTGTGGTTGCATATGCTTAGACTATGTGTTCTACCCTTTGCCTCCTCTACCAGTTGAGCTCCTATAGATTCCTCAAGGACCAGGAAAAAGACACCATCTCTAGGAAATCTTACCCTCATCTCCACAAAAAAAGAACTAATTTTGTCTTCCTTCACTCCTTTAGTTTTTTTACATGGTGACATCTTTTGATCCTATTTTCTCCAGTGTCCCAGCTCTATCTCTGATTATTCCCTCCCCTTCCGTCGTTTAACTCAAGCCCCACCTGTTGCACGTGTCCAGAGCTGGATACACCCTTGAAGCTCGAGAAACACCTGGCAGAGGGAGCCATCGTTCTTCTCTTCCCCGCTCTCCTTAGCCTTGCCTCTGGGAATGGTTCTGAGGAGGGGACCCCCCCCCCGACCTTCAGCCACAGCCCAGGGTCCATGCTGGACACACTAGTGGCCTGGAGCCAACCCGATGTCACTGGTGGTGTGGTGAGCACCATCATTTCCCAGGCAGTGCCACAGGCTCATGCAGTCCTCAGCCACGAACTGAGGTTTAGTGGGAATTTTATTCCTGTGCCTCTCTGATCCCCTTCCACACCCTAAGAGTCAATCCCAGAAGCCTCTGACCAGTAAGATGGACTGGTTTATACATTCGATTTTGAAGGTCAGCCTTGCAAAATGTGGGTGGGAGCCTGACAGGATGGCTCCATGTAGACCTGCTGTGCCCCGTGTTCGCAGGGAGCTAGCTGGCACAGCCTTGGTGCGGGTGCCCCTCCTTCTGGAACCAAGAGGCCAGGCAGGTGGGCTCTAAAACCCATCCACTTGCATTTCTTGCCCAAACTCTTGACGAGTTGGAGCCAAGTCCTGACCAACCCACCTACCTGGCCAGAGGCTCCAGGGTCTTCCCCACCCAAGGGTCTTCCTGGTGGTTTTCCAGCTCTTTTCCTTCCACAGTGGCGTGGGCCTGGCACGAGCACATTTTGAGAAGCAACCCCCCTCCAACCTCAGGAAATCCAACTTCTTCCACTTCGTGCTGGCCATGTATGACCGGCAGGGGCAGCCTGTGGAGGTTGAGCGCACAGCGTTCATCGACTTCGTGGAGAAGGACCGAGTGAGAGGCTCGTGGGCTTGCTTGGGCCTGGTGCTGGGAGAGGTGGGAGGACTTCAGGGATGCTTGTGTGCATACACACAGACACACACATGCTGTGGAGCACATGAGTGAGTGGATGTGTTGTGGAGGATTGGACATAGGTGTGTGAAAGCCTGAAGGAAGGAAAAGAGGCTGGAGGGTCCCTAGCACCTGAGTATCCTCCTGTCTTGTTCCTACAGGAACCTGGGGCAGAGAAGACAAACAATGGAATCCATTACCGCCTCCGGCTGGTATATAACAACGGTAAGCTAAAGCCACACCCCTCCGGACCTGACCCAGAAGTCTGGGTACTGCAGCACAGTGCTACACATACTGCCCCCTCATGGGGCTGGGAGGGTTTTCCATGGGCAGTCAATAGAGGTCCCAGGTGCTCCCCTGACAGAAAGTGCTGTCCGCCTTCCCACCCTAGGGCTTCGGACAGAGCAGGACCTCTACGTGCGTCTTATCGACTCCATGTCCAAGCAGGTGAGCCAACCCAGGGGATGCTCAGGCCTGTCCTGCCCTCTTCTTGAACCTACCTCTGCTTGATCTGAAGGCGCGGCCTGGTTTTTGCCCTTGTCTCCTTGGCACCCCCAGCCCTATGGGTCTAGCTCCCCCAAGCCTCACCCCCACCTACAACAAGAGGATTAGGCTTTTGCTTTTTAGTCTTGAAAAGTCAGTACTGGGCATGGTCATGAATGCCTGTAATCTCAGCACTCTGGAGACTGATGCAGGAGGATTGCTCGAGTTTGAGGCCAGCCTGGGCTACATAGCAAGTTCAAGGCCAGCCTGAACTAAATAATGAAGCCCCATCTCAAAAAGACCAAGAAAGAGAGAGAAAGGAAGAAAAAGAAAAGAAAGAAAAGAGAGAGAGAGAGAAGTCAGTATTTGTACGGGCCCTGGCTTAGGTCAAATTGCTCAGCCTGAGATGGAACTCCAAGTGCGTGTAGCTAATGGGGAGATAAGAGGGGGCTTGCAGGAGACAGAAGCTGGACAGGAAGATGTTCGACATGCAGGTGGTCTCAGGCCCTGTAGCCTCCATCCAATCCACAGAGTGCTGGGGAAGGAATAGCACTGAATCCTCCAGCCCACCTGGAGTAAGGAGGCCAAGATTCTGCTCCTTGCATCCGTCAGTCATTGGCGAGGGGCTGCTGCCCTTAGTCCTTTCAGCCAGAGCAATTCTCAAAAGAAAGCCCGCACAGTCCACACTAACGCAGCTGGTTCGCTGAAAGGATGTGGGTGCAGCCCCGAAGCTTCCACTGCACCACTCAGCACCTTGCTGATGTAACAGTCACCAGGAGGAGGCTCAGGGCCACCATAAGATCCTGGGGAAACTGAAGCCTGGATAAGCTTTGGTAGATTCCACAAGGCAGGGCCCAAGCCGGGGCTTTGCTTGCTGGCCAGCAGAGACTGTTGCCTACACAGGCTGGGGCTTCTGTCAGCCTCCACCTGATCACAAGATAGAGGAAGAAATGGCTGCGTCCAAAAGCCTGTGGTCACTGTGGTGGGGGTTGCAAGCCAGGCAGGGACAAAAGGGACTGTGAGGGATGCATGAAGAAGGGGTTCAAAGAAGTTCACAAAAAGGGGTCCCACAAATGGAGGGAAGGCGGGAGGCCCAGAGGGTTATAGACTGATTGGGAAGCCAGATTTGCAATTTAGGGAGCTCCCTCCCTGCTCAGGGAGGAGAGGGGCTGGGAGACCTGGGAGGTGCTAGAGATGTGCCAAGGGGCAGCTGTGCCTCCCTTGGGCTTGCTCATGTCGCAGGGATGGCTGAGATGTTAGCACTTCTGAGAAGGGCAGAAGGCCACTAGCAGCATGGGAACACCTGCCAGGGAGGGTGCTGTGCGCGGGGAGCACGCTCAGGGTAGGGATAGTGAACCTGCCCCCTACTGTTGGACCTTGTTCTTAGTTGTCTGGGGACCCCCCCAACCCCACCCCCCCAAGCAGAGCTAGCTTAAGAAAGTACCATCTGCAGACAAAGGGAATCTACAGACCTTTCCTGCGGGCCCTGTGGTGGTCCTGGTTGGAGGGCAGTGTTCTCCAAGGTCCTGCTTTACATCCCTGGGCTCCCTCAAAGCAAGGCGGACGACATGACCTTCTCTGGGGGCAGGATCTCTCCTGCACATGGACCGGGGAGATGCCAGTGTAGACCCACAGGCCCACCTCTGCACCCTCCTGAACTTGAGAGGAACTCCCTTCCTCTCCAGCCTGCGCACTTCCCCTCCCCCAGGCCATCATCTACGAAGGGCAGGACAAGAACCCAGAAATGTGCCGAGTGCTGCTCACCCACGAGATTATGTGCAGGTGAGATGGGCTGCGTCACCCGCATCTCACCCCTTTGACAAGATGTTGCCAGGGCCTCCCATCAGGCCTTGCCTCCTTCCCCCGACACTCCCTTCACAGTACCCTTGATCCCAAGGGAAGCTCAGGGAGGGAGGGTGAGGCCCCTGGGCACAGTGCTGGCTGAGAAAGAGGGTCCTTGAGGCCCCATTAGCCAGGCCTGTTTGTGTGGCTTCACTACGTGTTTTTGTAAGAGAAGTCTCCTGCTGCTGGAAGCTTAGCTAATAAAACTCGGGGGAAGGGCTCACTGGGGAAGTGAGGGCAAGGTCTGGCTGGGCAGCATCAGGCCTCAGAGATTAGCTCTGAGGCAGAAAGGAGGAAACTCTGCTGCCTCCCGCGGGAACCTCAGGGTAGGCACAGTCTCCTCTTCCCTGTTGCCCTTGCGTTTGAATTTCTAGCAAGATCTACCCAGAGGATGCCTGTCACACAGAGTTCTCCTATGTGACAGCTCCTGAGTGTGCAAAAGAGAATAGTGTTCCAAACTGGGAGGTTGGGATGGTGGCCACTTTTGGGGAAAGAAGTGATGCACAGGGGCTTTTAGGGTGCTGGTCCCATAATATTTCTTGGTCTAGATGCTAGTTCCAAGGGCAGGTTTACTCAGGATCATTTATGAGCTGCATGTTCCCAATTTGAGCTTTTTCTTTGTGTAGAGAGTGTTTCCACAAAGTGCACAGCGGGAGACCCTGTAGGTGGCCGACCACCTGCCCTATCTGAGGTCATCCAGAAGCAATGTACTTCGGGGACAAGGATTTCCTGCCCAGCCTTACCCCTCAGACTGGGCTGCCAGGATCCCTGCTGGGACTCTCACTGCCTGTCCCTCCCCCTAGGCCCCTGGGAGTGAGTCCCGGCACCCAGGGATCCGACACTGAGAGCCAGAACCTTGGTACCCCCCCCCCAGGAGCAGCCCACACACACCCAGTAGCCTCTCCCTCTCACTGCTTCCTCCTCCTCCTCCCTCCTTCTTTCCTTCAGCCGGTGCTGTGACCGGAAGAGCTGTGGCAACCGGAATGAGACGCCCTCAGATCCAGTCATTATTGACAGGTACAGGCTTAGGGAGGGGCCCAGAGAGGCCGGGAGGGGGACTGTGTTCACCCTGGGACCAATCGGGATGGAGGGAGGAGCACAGCAGCCCGGTGAGAAGCCGCCTGGTACCCGAGAGGCACCAGCCAGGGACCCTAGCGAAGCCCCTGGAAGCGAGCTTGCTGGAGCTGCTACCCTGACTACCTGGCAAAGGAGCCCGGGAAAGCCAGGGGGCTGTAGGAGGTGAGGTCAAGAGCAGGGGCAGGGAGGAAGTGGACCAGCACCCAGGGGAGGCTGCAGAGAGTCCAGGGGCCCTCGCTGTCAGCGAGAGCCTGGCCCTGGTACCTCTGTGCACTTTGACTTCTCTGGACCTCTGTTGCCACCACTGGAGAAATGGGACCCTTGTCAGGTTTCAGTCCGAGCTCATCATTTTCTTTTAAAAATGATTTTTGTAGGAAATGCATAAAGTATAAAACTCAAAAGGTAGAAAAGTGTAAATATGGAAAAGTCAGCCTGCCTTCCTCGTGGCTGGCGTACTACACACACTCTTTTGCACCTTACTTTTTTGGCAATAATATATCTTAAATATCATTCCAGATGGGAGCATAAGCCATACCTTATTCTCCTTTCAACAGATAGAGAAAACATTCACAAAATGTAAAACTGCAAGATGTTTGAAAGGGTTTATAGGAAACGTCTTCTACTCTGCTTCCTGCCCATCCTTTCCCCTCCAAATAAGAAAACATTGCCATGATTTCCTTGTGTCTCCTCCCTGAAATAGTCCTTGCGTGTACCAGAAAGTACAGGTCCGCAGTGCATTCTTTTTGCACCTTTCCCATTAGTTTTATAAAATTGATGACATACTAAATACATGTTCAGCACCTTTTTCTGTGAAAAAAATCTATCTGGGCTTATATCCCGATAGAAATCTCCTTGTTCTTTTTTGCTGCTGCACAAGATTTCACTGTATGGATGCATCATAATTTCTTTAAGTGCTCTGTTACTGCTGCACATTCGGGCTGTTTTCAGGGATAAAAAAGTACTGCACTGAATTATTGGTCCATATGTCATTTCACACATCTGTAAATTTATATGAAGGATATTATTAAAAGGAGAATTGCTGGTCAAAAGATATATGCACTTGCAATTTGGTAGTTATTGCCAGTTTGCCCTCTGTAGAGGTTATAGCAATTGCATTCACACCAGCAGTTTTTAGAATGTGTGTTCCCCATATTCTGACCAATTAAGTATTTTGTTTCTTTGTTCAATAATTTTTTAGCATCTCTTCCATGCTAGGCTCTCTCCTTTATGCTGCAGATTAAGCAGTGAGCCAAATAGATACAAAGCCTTATATTCCTGGGCTTACAGTCTGGTAAGGGGAGACAAACATACACTAACCAAATGAACAAAACATATGGCGCGTTAGGTGGTGGTGGCATGCAGGAGAAAAACGAAGCTATCAAGAAGATCGAGAAGGGCTGGGGATATAGCTCAGTGGAATAAGCGCTTGCCTAGCAAGCGCAGGGTCCTGAGTTCGATCCCCAGTACCGCAAAAAAAAAAAAAAAAAAAAGATTGAGAAGTGCCTAGGAATAGGGTTTTGCAATGTTTAGAGGGTTTAAGTCTTCACTGAAAGGACATTTGAGCGAAGATCTGAAGGATGCAAAAGAGCAAGTCATCTGTGTATCTATTGGAAGAATGTTCTTTGCACGAGTGTGTCTGGTGTGACTGGAGTCTGGGGACAGATAGCGATGTCATCAGAAGTAAGGGTGGGGCGGGAGGAAGGCTGGGCCGTGCAGGGCCTTGTCGGCCACATGTGAGCTGTGGGGGGGGAAACTGCAGGAACTTTCACTTTCATGTTGAAGAACCTGGAAGCCATACAGGATTTTGAGAATGATAAGACTTGACACATTTGAGCAAGAGCACTCTAGCTCCTGTATTGCTGATGACCTAGTATGAGGCAGGGAGGTGAGTTAGGAAGTCTGGGAGGCCATTGCAATACCCCAAGCGAGAGATCATGGAGGCCAGGAAGAGGGGTGTTACGGGTAGGTCAGATCTGGGGAGTGAGGAGAGTGCTCCAAGTGAAAGACATCACCCAGAGTTTCAGATCTGATCAACTGAGAAGCTTGAAGTTTGCTGAGATTTGGGGCAGAGCAAGTCTGCAGGGAGAAAGACTGAGAGTTTGATTTGGATTGTATTATTACAGATGCTTACCAAGCATACAAGTAGATAAGAAAGAAGCTAAAGACATGAGTGTGGTTCCCAACAGAAAGATCCAAGCCCCCAATACAAATTTGACTAAATGGAGTCACTGAGGGACTGAGTAGTGATAGAAATCAGTAGGGGTCTATAAGCTGACTCCTGGGGTAGCCAGAGGTCATAGAGATGTGAAACAGGTAATGGGGAATGAGAAGAAGCTGCTGTTGCCGTTAAGAGGGAAACCAGAGCAGTAAGTTGTATATATGTTTTCTAGTTGGTTGTTACCTTTGAACTTTACCTCTGGTGAACTTTGCCAAGTCCCTCCATCTTTTAAGTACTCTGGGTTTTTGTTATATTTAGAAAGGATTTTACCATTCCAAGATTATTTTATCTTATTCTTTAGATTCTGCAGATCAGCAAATCCATTTTCATATACATTAGGCAAGCATTCTACCATTGAGCTACCCTCTAACCCCAAGATTATTTTTAAACATGTATCTCATGGTTTCTTCTAGAACTTTTATGGGTTTGTGTTTTGTTTTATTTTGTTTGTCCTTCTGAGATAGGGTTTCACTATGCAGTTCAGGCTGGTCTTGAGCTTACTTTGTAGCCCAGGCTGATCTCAGACTTGCAACAATCCTCCTGCCTCAGACTCCTAAGTGCTAAGATTACAGGTGTGTGCCACCACACCTGGCTTTACCATGACTTTTGTCTTTTAAAAAATAAATTATCACAGGTTGTATGACTCCTAAATAATATGTTGTGTGCTTGCGGTTGTGTTTAACTTTCTAAAAATGAATATCATGTTATAGGAGTTTCCTGCAGTACTCTTTTTAAATTCAGCATTATATTTCTAAAACTTAATCTGTGTTGCTGTATTAGGCTGCAGTTTATTACAGTTTTGTTACTGTAAGCAAAGCTGCTGTGAATATTTTTGTTTTGTGTTCTAATTTGAAAAAGTTTGTTTAGAATATAAACTAGGACAAACTTGCCACATCATGGAGTGTGCATATGATCAACTTTACAAGGTAATGTCAAACTGTTTTCCAGGAGGGCTGTGCTGAGCAACACTCCCACCCACAGCATTTCACTCCTATTGCTCCACATTCTCACCAACACCTGATAGTGTCAAACTTATTGTTACCAATCTGTTATGGTTGATACATTGTGTCAACTTGGGGAATCTGGAGATTTAACTGAGTGATTCAGCAGGAAGCTGGGATGCTTACTTTGTAAACACCCTGAGCCTGTGAAAGAGGAGGGCATGGAGATTGTGTGAGAGATTCACAACCCCTAGGTGGGGGTAGGCTGTTTACAATGTAGGGGAGAAAAGGAGGCTGCTTGCAGCCATTCCTCCCTTTTGCTTGGTTTTGCTGTGCTCTGCTGCTGTGAACAGTTTGCCCTCTGCCATATGCCATCCTGCCTCAGAACCAGCCAAATAAGGACTGAAACCTCCACAAACTGTAAGCTAAATAAACCTTTCCTTCCTTCAATTTGGGCGTTGGGTATTTTGTCTCAGCAACGAGAGAAAAGTAACTAAGACACAATCTGGTGAGGTTTTTCAGAAAGACTTATTTTTTTGGTACCAGGAATCAAACTCATGACCTCAGGCTTGCCAGGCAAGCACTTATACTGCTGAGCTATACCCCAGCCGTTGATGAGTTTTTTCATCAGTTTAGTTTCCTTTTTCCTAGTTACTAATGACATTGTAGTTTTTTTATTTATTTAATGACATTTGTATTGCCTTTGTTTAGTATATGCTAAATTCAAGTCTTCTGCCCATTTTTTTGCTTTTGTTTTTCTGATACTGAGAATTGAAGCCAAGGCCTTCACACTGGACCACATCCCCACTCCCAACTCCATGTTATTTTTGAAACAGAATGTCACAAATTTGCATAGTCTGAGCTCGAATTTTGCCTCACTTCTCAGAGTGTTAATACTACAGGCGTATGTCACCACTTTTCTTTTTTAATAGTTTGGGTTTCCACATTGGTTTTAGTGATCCTTCAAAGGTTCCAGACATGGATCTTTTTCAGGACAGCACATTTGCACGTGTCATAATGCCATTGACTTTATCGCTGTTTTCCTTATGGTTTTTACTGTTTTATTTAACAAGTCTTTTCCTCTATCGGTGGTCATGAAGATATTATTTTACATTTTCTTGCAAAGGTTTTCCATTTCATACCTAAGTTTGTCGTCTATGTGGAACTAATTTGAAGGTATGCTGTGTATTATAGAATCAATGTAAGTATTTTCTACATATGAATCTCTAATTATTCCAGTACTGGTTATGAAATAGTTTAGTCTCTTCCGCTGAGTTGTAGTATGAGTGAAGTTCTAAATCAAGTTGCCTTCTCTTCGTGGGTCTATCTCTAGGCTTTCTCTTTTATTCCTTTGATCCATTTGATAATCTCTGTGCTAGCATCATACTGTTTAAATCACCATAACCATATAATACTAGTATAGGAAAAGTTCCCCACTTTATCTGAACACCCTTCAGGGACTTCTGGCTATTTTGGCCCTTTGGATTTTCATGTAAATTTTAGAACTCACTTAAAAAGTTTCACACCAACATACACACACACCCCTCTTAGAGTTCTGATTAATTTTACAGTGAGTTTTACATCAGTTTGAAAGAAAAGTACATTTTCATGATACTGAGTCTTTTTAAATACCTTTCAATAGGGTTCTATAATTTTTTCAATCACTGTCACATGAACTAATATTTTTACTCCAATATTTATTGAACAAGTGAGTGAAAACAATAATCGTATGTGATGTTCACTAAAAAATTATACACCTTTACTGAAAGATATTAAAAAGAGTCATCATTCGTTGCAAAGCTACTCTGCCCCAGGTACTAGGGATACAGTGTGTGCACCAGGTTCTAGGCTTAGGCATGAAAGGCTAAGCTCAGCAGACGGAGGTAGTTATCCTCATGGAGGGAGAAGGCAGAGAGGAGCCGGGCAATAACAGCTAGAAGTCTGTTAAAGAGCAAGAAATGGAAAAATAGAAAAGTAATCAGGCTTTGGGGGAAGTGCTGCTATTTCATTTTATTTTTATTTTTATTTATTTGTTTGAGACAGCATTCTACTATATAGCCTCCTTAGCTTGAATTTGAAGTCATGCTCCTGCCTCAGCCTCCTGAGTGCTGGGATTGCAGGCCTGTACTACCATGCTCAGTTAACTGGTGCAATTTTAAGTGGGCAGAATGCAGTACACCAAATGGGGAAGGTGGAGTTTCAGACTTGAAGGAATGGACCATATCGTTTATATTTCATGGCTATTGTAAATTATATCCTTTGTTATGTTTTCTAACTTTGTTGATAGTGTAGAGAAATCTAACCGATTTTGACTGTGAACTTTGTATTTATATTTGCTGTTTTGATTTTTCTGTGTAGACAGGTATATTATGCAACTACTGTTTTAACTCTCCAGCTCTTTTACATTTTATTTCTTTTCCTTGCTTTATTGTTCTGATTAGGCCCTCAACTACGGCTTAAAACATAAGCAGTAGCATTGGGCATTTTTGCATTGTTCTTATTTTTTTGAGACAGCATCTTGCTATGCAGTTCAGGCTGGCTTTGAGCTCACTTTGTAGCCAAGGCTGGTCTTTAACTTGCAACGATCCTCCTGCCTCAGCTTCCCAAGTGCTAGGATTACAGGTATGTGCCACCATGCCTTACTGCTTTTTTCTTAATTTTGAAGAAAATTTTTCCAATGTTTTACCACTAAAAAGGTAGTTAACTAGAGGTATTTGGTGAGTATGGTTCACAAGATTAAGAAATATTGTTTTTCTTTTTAATCCCAAGTATATGTTGAGTTTCATATGTTGTTTTTCTCTACATGTACTGAGTTGATCAGTTCATCTAGTAATATACTGAATTATACCAATGGATTTTTTTCTACTTAATTACTCATGGTATCAAAATAATGATTTACTATCTTTATATGCTCCAGTATTTGCTTTGCCAATAGTGTATTTAAGGTTTTTGTTTTTATGTTCATCCGTGATTTACTGGTAGTTTTCTTTTCTTACAATGTCCTTGTGTGTTTCTGACAATTGATGTTTTGCTAGCTTTGAATACATAAATGGGGCATGTTCTCTTAGTATTTGCTGAATGAGTTTGTGTGAATTTGAGTTGATTTATTCCTGGAAAATTTGTTAAAATTTGCTTCAAGTTTGTAGGGATAAAGGGAGAGAATTTTTCAACCACTGGTTCTATTTTTTAAATCCCGTTAAAAGTCATGAGATTATTTAGGCCTTTATTTCTTGGTACTCTGTTCTGATGGGTGTTATTTTTAAAGAAACTTGCACATTGTACTTAAGTTTTCACATCTGTTTTCATAAAGTTGATCATAGTATTCTCTTTATCTCTGTTGTGCCTGTGGCATTTTCCATGGCTGATACCTTTGTATCATCTCTTTGTCCTTGCTAATTTTTGCTATCAACTTGTCATTTTATCAGTTATTTCTGTAACTTTTAGCTTTGCCAGGTGTGTGTGTGTGTGTGTGTGTGTGTGTGTATGTGTAGCAGTGGGGATTACATCCAGGTTGTCATGTCTGCTAGGCAAGTGCTGTACCCTTGAACTACATCATTAGTCCATTTTATTTTGTTTTGTAATTTATTTTTTATTTTATTTTGTTTTATTTTGTTTTACTTTGAGACAGGGTTTTGCTAAATTGCCCAGGTTGGACTTGAATTTGCAATCCTCTGGCCTCAGCCTCCTGAGTAGCTAGGATCCTAGGTGTATGTGTTTATTTTTCATTAATTTTTGCATTAATCTTTGGTATCTTCTTTAGTTGGGTTTCTTTTGTTCTTTTCTGACTGCTTAAGTTGGATGTTTAGCTCATTAGTCTTTTACTTTCTTCTTTGTAATAATATATACATATATAATTATGTAATTATTTAAAGCTACAATTTTCTTAAAATACTACTTTTCCTGTATCTCACACTTTCATATTTTATATTTTCATTATCACTCAGTGCCAAGTATGGTTAAATATCTACAATGATTTTTCTTTCAGTACATGGACATTAGAAATATATTTCCTTACTCTTAATTTAGTTAAGTATAATTTATGTACAACAAAATTGCATATAAAGTATAATTTGAGAAGTTTTAATGTATGTATGCAGTCATGCTTTTTTCATTCATCATAATTTTTTTGAGATTTATCCATGGGTTTTTTGTTTTGTTTTGTTTTGAAACAAGGTCTCACTATGCAAGTCAGGGTGGCCTTGAGCTTACTATGTAGCCCAGGCTGGCCTCGAATTCACCATGACCCTCCTGCCTCAGCCTCCTGAGTGCTGGGATTATGGGTGTGTACCACAATGCCCAGCTTATCCATGTTGTTGTATGCACTAATTATTCATTTTGTTATATTGTCAAGTATATTACATTGTATAAATATGGCAAAATATGCTTTTCCAGCTCATCTTTTGATACCCATTTGGGTTGTTTCCCAAGTGTTTAGTATTATAAATAATACGTTACGATCACTTATTTGCAAGTCTTTGTGTAGAGGAATGATTTCATTTCTTCTGGCAGTGGAGTGGTTGGGTCATAGGCTAAGGGCATGTTTAATTTTTATACAAAACAACTTGTTTCCCAAAGCAGTTGTACATCTTACATTCCTTCTGTTGATATATGAACAGTGTCATTTCTCTGCTTCTCCATCAAAATTTGGAATAATCTATGTAATTTTTGCCATTCCACTACCAGCGCATAGTAGTATCTCATTATTCTTTTAATTTGTATATCCCTAAACACTAATGATATTGAATGCCTTTACATGTGCTTATTTGCCACCCATATTTCTTCCATAAAGCAGCTGTTCTTTACCCCCACCCCTTCTTGTACATTGGGATTTTTTTCTTAGTACTAAGTTGTAGAAGTTTTTTTATATACTGTAGACACAGCGCTTTATTAGACATGTCCTTTGTACATTTTCTCCCAGGAAGGTTTACTGTTTTGTGGATGGTATATTTGATGTCATATCTAAGGTATCTTTGTGTAATGCAAAATTATTGAAAATTTTCCCTTCTACATTTTGTATTCTTAGGCTTTGCATTTTAAGTTTGTGATCCATTTTAAGTTCATTTTTATAGATGATAAGAGCTATGAATTCAAGGCATTTTTGTCTTTGTTGATTAATGGGGCTTCGTAGCAAGTGCAGGGTCCTGAGTTCGATCCCCAGTACCGCCAAAAAAACAAACAAACAAACAAAAAAATAGGGATTAATGGGGCTTTTTTTTTTTCAATAGTCAGTTCATAAGCTATGGTTTCTCCATGACACTGCTTTTGGCTTGTGTGGAAAATGTGTTGTTTATATATGTACAGGCTTGTTTCTGGACTCTCTCTTCTGTCCCATTGATCCAATAGTCTGGCTTGTTTTGGCAATGCCGCACTAGTTTGTTTTGTCTTGCTTCATCTGGGTTTGGTTTTGGTTTTTTGAGACAGGGTCTCTATGTAGTTCAGGCTTGTTTTGAACTCATTATGTAACCCAGACTGATGTACAACTCATGGTGGTCCTCCTGCCTCAGCCTCCCAGGTCCTGGGGTTTCAGGTGTGCGCTGTGACACTCAGCTCCACAGTTCTGATTAATGTTACTGTTTAATAATTCTTTAAATCAGATAATGTAAGTCCTTGAGTTTTTTCATTTTCAGAATTATATGGTTATCCTAGATTCTTTGCATTTCCATGTAAATATGGAGATCAGTCTGTCAATTTTTTAAGAATGGAAAAAGGCAGGCAGGCAGGCAAGAAGGAAGGAAGGAAGGAAGGACGAGAAGAAGGAAATAAAGGGGGAAGGAGAAAAGGAGAGACAGCCCCAGTGGGATTTTTAGTTGGGATTATATTAAATTTCTATACATATTTTGGAAAACTGATATTTTAACAATTTCAAGTCTTCTAACCTATGAACAAAGCCTGTCTCTCCATTTATTTAGCTCTTCCTACATCTCTCTCAACAATAATTTGCAGTTTTCAGTGCACAGATATTTCACAGATCCTTTGTTTAAATTTAGCCCTATTTCATTATCTTCATGCTATTGTTAATGTTATTTAAAATTTTAATTTCCAATAGTTTCTAAATCTAAATGATTTTTAAATTCATTTTGTAGCCTGTTACCATGCCAAACTCACTTACTGGTTCTAGTAGCCTCTTAAAACTTCCATGGATTTTCTTCATTGACAAGCATCATCTGCACATAAAGAGACTTTATTTGTTCTTTTCTATTCTAGGTGGGTCTTATTTAGTTTTCTTTTTCCTTTTTTTTGCACAAGGAATGAACTCAGGACCTTGCACTTTCCAGGCAGGTATTTGTGCCACTGAGCTACATCCCAGTCCCTATTTATTTTTCTTGCCTGATCATAATAGACTCTTTTCTTTATGCTAGGTTTTCCAGGATAATGTCCAACAGTAGTGGTGTGAGTGGGTTATCTATCTTGTTCCTGATCGTGGGTGGAAAGCATTTGGTCTTTCACCATTGTATATAATGTTACTGATAGTTTTTTCACAAATGGTCTTAATTAGGTTAAAGAAATTCCTTACTATTTTAATTACTGATAATTTTTTAAGCCAGGAATGGGTGTTATATTTTGTCAAATGAATTTTCTGCATCTATTGAGTTGATCATACATTTTTATTTTTTGTATATTAAATATGGTGAAGTTTTTGAATACAATGTTAAACCAACCCTACATTTCCCAGATAAAATTTGATAATGATGTGTTGCCTTTTTTTTGTACTATTGGATTCAATTGAATAAACATTTGTTTAGAAATTTCGTATCTATGGGGTTGGGGATATAGCTCAGGGGCATAAGTGCCTGCCTGGTAAGTGCAAGGTCCTGAATTTGACCCCCAGTACCACACACACAAAAAAATTGCATCTGTGTTCATGATGGTTATTTACAGTTTTCTTATAATTTATTTGTCAAATTTTGATATCAGGTTAACGTTGGCATCATTTGAGTTAGTTGGGAAATATTTCCTCTTCTTAACTTTTTTGGAAGAGTTTGTGTAGAATTGTTATTACATCTTCCTTAAGAGTGTTATGGAATTCACCAGTGAAGGCATCTTAACTTGAAGTTTTCTTTATGGGAAGGATTTTAACTGCAATCTCAATGTTTCTAATAGATACAAGAAGTTATCTATTTCTTCATGAATGAGTCTTGATTTATGTCTTTTGAAGAATTTATCCATTTCTTATAAATTATTGAATCTCCTGGCATAAAAGTGTCCCTAATACTCTCTTCTCTTTCGTTTAATGTATCTAGGTCCTGTAATAATACTGGCAAACCGTGTCTTCTCTCTTTTGTCCCGTCAGTCTGGCTACAGACTTATTCATTGCATTCATTTTAAAGAACCAGCTTTAAGTTTCATTGATTTTCTTCATTGTTTTTCTGTTTTCTATTTCATTGATTTCTACTTTGATGTGTATGTTCTTTATCCTTTTTTTTTTTTTTTTTTTTTGGTACCAGGAATCCAACTCAGGACCTTGCACTTGCCTGGCAGGCGCTGTGCCACTGAGCTAAATCCCCAATCCTTTATCTACGTATTTTTATTAATTTCCTCTCCCTTTCCTGGTTTCTTAAGGTAGAAATGAAGACACTGATTAAAAACCTTTCATGTTGTCTAAATAATACTTTGAGAGGTATACATTTCACTGTTAAGAATTGCTTTCATGACACATCGCACATTCTGATACATCATTTTTATTCAGTTTTAAATACTTTCTAATTTCTCTTTTGAGAACTTTTTGACCCATGTGTTACCTAGTTTCCCAAAAGAATTTCCATTATTAACTTCTAATTTAACTCTGTTATCAGAGAATACATGCTTTGTATGACTTGAACCCTTTAGAATTTATTGGGATTTACTTTATGGCCTAGAGTACAGCATTGCTTGAAAATGTTTTGTGTGGATTTGAGGAAAATGTGTATTGTTTGATCAAGTGTCTTGTAAATATTGAACAAGATCATTGATAGAGTTAGCCAAGTCTAGGGTATTCTGGCTGATTTTCTGCCTATTTATTGTATATTGGGAGAAAAATTATGCATTTGTATCTATTTCTCCTTGAGTTTCTATCAGTTTTGATTCATATAATTTGAAAATTTATTATAGGTGCATAGATGTTTCAGATTATCCTGTCATTTTGTTTGACTCTTTCATTGTAAAATCCATGCACTCAGCTGGGCATGGTGGCCCATGCCTGTGATCCCTGCACTTGAGAGGGTGAGGCAGTAGGATTGCTGTAAGTTTGATGCCAGCCTGGGGAGTCCAAGGCCAGCCTGAACTACATAGCAAGACGTTGTCTCAAAAAATAAAAAACAACAAAACAACAGAAGAATCCATGAACTGTACTTTAATACTTTATACAATATCTATTCTCTTACTTTTAACCTATTTATGCCTTTATATTTAAACTACATTTTGGTTTTTCTTTTTATCTTTTTTCTTTTTTTCTTTCTTATTTATTTATCTTAGTATTGAGTATGAACTCAGAGTCTCATTCTCAACTACATCTCTAGTCCTTTTTATTGTTTTTATTTTTAGAAGGGGGTCTCACTGAGTTGCCCTGGCTGGCCTCGAACTTACCATACTCCTACCTCAGCTTTCTGAGTAGCTGAGATTACGGGCATGGACCATCATACTCACCTCAAGTGCATTTCTTTTAGATAGCATTTTTTAAAAGAAAATCCAGTATGATAATATCTACATTTTAATTGGGACATTTAGACTATTTCTATGTAATGTAATTACTGATATAATGAGGTTCAAATCTGTCATGGTTTGGATTGGTCTGGTTTGATTTGGTTGAGAGAGTCTCACTGTGTAGCTCAGGTGGGCCTTGAACTCCTGCTCGTCTGCCTCAGTCTCTCAAATGCTGGGGTTAAAGGCCTGTACCACCATGCCTGGCTCATTGATACCTGTTCTGAAAAATACTTCCCATTTGTTCTGTCTCCTCTTTGTTCCCTTTTTGTTCTTTTCTTTTTTGCCTGATTTTAGATTATTCCATTTTTATTAGCCTACCTTACTTTCTGTGATGGCTTATTAATAAAACTCTGTGTTTTGTTATTTCAGTTACTTGTAGTGCTTATAGTACCTGTATGTTTTTAACTTACTGCTATCTACCTCTAATTATACCACTTTCTGGTTAATATACTATTGCTATCATGAATTTTGTTTTTTATGTGCTAGAAAATCCAGTGTAGTTAATATTTTGTTTAATCAGTTTTTAAAGAGATTTAAATCCTCTGAAAAATATATATTTCTCTACTTAGTTATCATATCTAGTGTTTTTTATTCCTTTCTGCTACTCTACATTTCCATCTGTTTCATTTTTTTATGCCTGAAGGACATCCTTTAATAATTAATATTTTAAAAGATATTTTTGCTGGGTATAAAGATATATATTAATGATCGTTTAGTTTTGTTCTTAAGAATATGTTCCACTGTAAACTGGGTGTGGTGGTGCACGCCTATAATCCCAGCACTTGGGAGGCTGAGGCAGGAGGGTCCTTGCAAGTTCGAGATCAGCCTGGGCTTACAAAGTGAGCTCAAGGACAGCCTAAACTGCATAGTGAGACCTTCTCTCGAAAAGACCAAAAAAAAAAAAAAAAAAAGAATGTTCCATTGTTTTCTCACTGCATGTGTGTGTGTGTGTGTGTGTGTGTGTGTGTGTGTGTGTACTAGGAAACAAACCCAGAGCCTTTCACATATGCTCGTCCTCTGCACTATATCCTCACACTCCTTTTGGAAAATCTAAGAAATTTGATAGCATCCTTATCTTTGTTCCTCTGTGCATAACCTACCTTTTTTTTTTGAGACAGGGTCTCACTGTGCAGTTCAGGCTGGTCTTGACCTCACTTTGTAACTCAGGCTAGCCTTGAACTGTCAACAGTCCTCCTGCCTCAGCCTCCCAAGCTATTACAGGAGTGTGCCACCACACCTGGCTAACCTATCTTTTACTTTTGACTGCGCTTAAGGTTTTCTATTTATCATTCATTTTGAGCAACTTGATTATGATGGACACTGATGTACTTTTCTTCATGTTTCTTGTGCTTTGATTGAATTGATCATTTTTGGTTCTGTAAATTTAAAGTTTTCATGACATTTGGAAAGATTTTAACCATTACTTCTTCAAATATTTTTCTATTTCTTTCTTTGGGGACTCTATTCATATACTAGACTGTTGTAGTTTTTCTCCAACTCACTGATACTCTTTCGTATGTGTTTATTTTTACATAGTTCTCACTGCTGTGCCTTTGAGCTCACCAGTCTTCCCTCCTGCAGTATCTCATCTGTTAATCCCATTAAATGTATTTTTTTCAACCTAAGACATTTTGAGTTTGTTTGTTTGTCTGTCTGAGACAGTGTAGTTCAACGTGGCCTTGAACTCACTATGCAGTTCAGGCTGGCCTTAAACTCACAGTGATCCTCCTACTTCAGCCTCCTAAATGCTGGGATTACAAACATGCATAAGACATTGTAGTTTCCATCTCTACATATTGGATTTGTACCTTTTTTGTATTTTCCCTTTCTCTATTTTAATTTTTTAATATACAAAATACAGTTATAATAACCTCTAACGTCCTTTATCTGCTGCTTTTAACATCTGTGTCTGTTCTAGGTCAGTGTCAATTGATTACTGGCTTGTTACTTTTCTTGTTGCCAAGACAAAATACCCAACACCCAAACTTAAATGGAGGAAAGTTTTATTGTAGCTCACAGTTTGCAGAGGTTTCAGTTTGTAGGTGACTGGCTGGAAGGCAGGATGGCACGGCAGAGGAGCATTAGGAGCAGAAACAGTTCATGGCAGGCAGAAGGCAGCAAGCAGCAAAGTAGTGACGCAGCAAGCAGCAAAGTAGTGACACAGCAGCAGTGAGCTGCAGCAGCAACCCTCCGTCCCGTGTACTCCATTCAGCCTGCGCACTCTCAGGGCAGAGCGCTCACACCCAGGGAGGGCCTGCCCATACCCACACCCAGCACTAGGCCAGCTCAGCAGGCTCGTGTAATAATCACACACCCTCTGTGCCAGCATCACACACAGTAGATCCATCCACTTACGATTGTGTGAGGCTTTGGGGGACATCTAGACATAAGCCGTAACAATTATCGATTAATCTCTTTATTATTGGTTTTGTTGTTGATGATGGTTTTTTTTCCTCATCCTGGCACATCTGATAATCAATAATAGGATGTCAGATGTTGTAGATTTGTCTTGTTAGGCAGTAGATATTTCTGTGTTCATGTAAACCTTGAGCTTTGTTCTGGGTTGCAGTTATATTACTTAGAAAGAATTTTATTTTTTTAGCCTTGCTTTTATACTTTATTAGATGGATTCACAGTAATACTCAGTCTGGAACTAGTTACTCTTCACTACTAAAATAAGATCTTTCTGAGTACCCTACCCCATGCTCTGTGGATGATGATTTTTCCCAGTCTAGTTGGTAGAAATGAGCACTGTTCTTGTCCCTATGTGAGTACCAGGACTCTGCACACATCCCTTTCTAGTGTTCCCTCACATGCATACATGGATCAGTACTTTGTAACTCATGGGGTCCTTCCAGATCGCTGTGATTCTCTTCGTGCGCAGCTTCTTCCTCTGCAGTGCCCTGTTTTAGGAAGTCTAGCTACCTTGTTCTCCCTGGATTTTCAGCTCCATATTCTCCCCTTGAGGAGTCTGCCAGTGCCATACACTGGAAATTTCCCAAGCAGTGTGCAAGGATGTCTTTGAGGTTCATTTTATTTATGTCCCATCTCCCAGAGGTCACTGTCCTTCGTTGTCTGAGACTTACTATCTTTAAAAATGTTTTATTTATTTTGTCTGGTTTGTTTTCTTTTTGTTTTCAGGATGCAAATAAATGTGATCTCTTTATCTTCATCTTGACCAGAAGCAGAAGCATGTTTCTTGATTTCCAAATGTGGCATTTTCCTAGTTATTTTTTGTTACCAATTTCTAACTTAATTATTCTAAATTTAAGGAGAATTGTTTAGATATGTATCTTTACTCATTGTTACCTGCTTGACCTATAAAAAATTGAGATGAGGAACACTCCCACATGAATGGCTTATCACTATGTTCCATCTAGTTTGGGGGGGGTTGGTTTTTCTTTTTGAGTCAGGGTCTCACTATACAGCTCAGACTGGCCTTGAGCTCACTTTGTAGCCCAGGCTGGTCTCAAACTCACAACAATCCTCCTGCCTCAGCCTCCCGAGTGCTGGGATTATAGGCATGTGCTACCAGGCCCAGCACCATCTATTTTTGATACATACATATTATTGACTGTTTTATTAAGTGTGGACTAGCTTTTTAAAACCTTGTAAATTTCTCCTGAATTGAGCTTTAATCAGTATCTATTTGTACTTTATCTGATATTATTTATAGACTGTCTTGAGTTACTTTTGGTTATGTTTGTCTCAGATATCTTTTCCCAACCATTCATTTTGTTTATTTCATGACAAAAACAAAACTTTATAACAAAACAATAAGAAAATAACAGTGTTAATACACTGTGTGTCATTATCTTCAAAGTAATTATTCAGAGTACAAGACATAGACAAAAAAGATTCTTTCACAAAGAAACAGATAATAGCACAAAACTTTCTTTTCAATAAACTAAGAGAAACTAATAGTATAAATGAAACAAATTAGCATATATATTAAAATAATTTTGAAACAATGGAATAGGCAATTTGAGGAGTTGTTTGAACTTTTCTCTACTTCCTATGTATATATCTTCTTTTTTGCTCTTTATTTGTATTTACATATATTTTGAGTTTCTCACATAAGAGAAACCGTGTAATATTTAAGCCTGTGTGTCTGACTTATTTCACTTAACATTATGTTCTTAAGTTGTATCCATTTACTTACACATGCCTCAAGTTTATCTATCTTTATGGCAAAAATGTGTATAAATATAATATTTTCCTCATCTATTCATCTGTGGATGGAAATATATGCTTCTTCCAAGATCTAGCTATTGTAAATTGTGTTGCTTTAAACTCGGATGTGAATGTATCACTGTAATATAATGATGTAAACTCTTTTGGGAAGATACTCAAAAAGGGGATAGCTGGGTCAGATGGAATTTCTGCTTTTAGTGTTTTGAAGACTCTCCACGCTGATTTCCACAGTGGTTGTACCAACTTACGTTCCCACCAACAATTTAGAAGAGTTTATTTTTCTTCACATCCTCACTAGCATTTGTTGTTACTAGATTTTATATATGACAGCTATTCTTTCTTCCTGTGGTAAAGTGGTATTTCAAGGGGTTTTAATTTGCATTTGTCTAATGGCCGGTAATGCTGAGCATTTTTTTCATGTATTTATTGGTCCATTTCTACATCTTCTCAAAAGTGTTGATTTATTTTGGTTGCCCCTCATTTGAATGGGTCCTGTTTTATTTGTGCAGATGTCTCTTTGAAACTTTGCCTTCTGTTCTGTTGGATATTTGTGAGGAAGTGGGAAATGTGTGTCATTTTCAAATTTGGTTGTAGTTCCGATTTGCAGTTCTTTAATGATGTTGAGCACATTTTCATATACTTCTTGGCCATTTGTATATCATCTCTGAAGTAATGTCCATTGAAGTTCTTTACTCCTGTTAAAAATCAGGTTATTTGGTTATTGTTTAGTTGTAGATTTTTTTTTTAATTCTGGGTAGTAACCAGAGATACGATTTGTGAATATTTTCTCCCGCTGTTAGTTTTATCATTTTTATTGAAATCATATTTAATTCAGATTTAATCTAGGAGGGAATAATTCTTTACAATGCCATGTCTTGAAGTGCTTTGTAAAAATATAACTTGTGAACTGAATAAGCTGCACTAGTCTGCGTACAAATAAAAGCATGTTGGCTCTTTCTAACAAGTGCTGTACAGACCCCCTCTGCTTGATTCCTTCTTTGCGTCTCTGGGTGAAATCATGGACTCAGTTTTTTTCCATCACGCTCGTGAAATAAAAACCCTCTGGGAACTTTTAGATAATAAAATAAAATGCGCAAAGGATCTAACATGGGAATTCTGCAGATGAATTCTAAAGCAGCCCCCCACCTCTTCCTGGGTTGGTCCCACTTTGGGTTTAGTGGGGGGATTGGTAGAAGGGTCTTCTTTTCTTTTCTCCTGTTACTTTCACCCCTACTTATTACGTGTAGTTTAGGGTCATCACTGTGCTTGAGGTAGCAGGATGGGGAGGTCTGGGACAGCACAAGCGTTCTGTGACCCTGCGGTGAGAGGTACAACTGTTCACGCCTCTGGATATGGCGAATGACTTTGGCTTTCTCCCCGGGGTTTTTGTAGATCTCTAAGATCCACACCCGCACCCCAGGGACCTCTCTTATTCCATAGCCTCTATAGCTGATTCTTCATCCATAGTAGGAATTCCTAACCTGAAGTCTACAAGAATCCTTGTAGGTCTATAGATAGAATTCTGAGTCAACTTGGGTCAAAAATATTCCAATATTATTGTACCTAACCTCTAGCTCAGGAAACTTTTAGCTAACCTTTAACATTTCCTTCAGTGGAGGGATTGGCAACAGACAGCAAGAGTATTTGTATTGGATGTAATTTTGTCGGTTAATTTTCATCTCACTATTGAGCTGTTGTAGATATTTTAATATAGCAGTATATTTGCTGGTACTTCAAAATTACTGTTAGAACTGCTGCTAGGTCTGTAATGAATTAATAAAGTATTATATAACCATATTACAACTTAAAATATATTTGAAGGATGAAGCAGGAGGATTGCTGTGAGTTCGAGGCTAGCCTGGGCTATACAAGCAAGTTCAAGGCCAGCCTGTATTACATAGCAGGACCCTGTCTCAAAAAATTTTTTTAAATATATATACTATTATATTTCTAATCCTACATGTTTTATATTTATGAAAACATTATCCTGAGAATGTTTAGGGGGCCATATCTCTTTCTCTCTCTCTCTCTCTCTCTCTCTCTCTCTCTCTCTCTCTCTCTCTCTCACACACACACACACACACAGACACACACAGACACACACACACACACACACACACAGACACACACACACGTTAAGAATTCTTTTAGAGTTTTTCCTCCCTTACCGATGCTGTTTTTCTTCTCAAGTGTGACACTTTGGGACAGTTCACAGCCAGCCATCCTCAAAGAGCCCACATATGGCTTCGCTGCCCTGTGAAGCTCTGGAAGAGCACCCAGTTCCTAAGCCATGCCAGCGCTGGCCCTGCCCAGCTGCCTGGGATGAGCTGGCCATTCCCCAGCCTCACAGTTAAACTTGACAGATACGAGTTCAGTGTCGATTTCCTGCTCTTCACATTCCAGGAGGCTGTTGTCACCTTCTCCGAGCAGTTCCTTTGAAGTAGCCCCACTAGTTGAAATGGGACAGAAGCACCCCCACCTCATCAGCACTGAAATGGGGAGCAGCAGCCGCTGGAGAACTCCATTCAACACAGAGCCTACTTTTCACTGTAAAGACAGATGGGAGCTCAAGGCCACAAACTCTTCTCACAATCTTATACCTGGTGGCATAGGTCCTCTAGCAGCTGCCCTGTTGTACCTAACTTTGAGGCCTCAGCTGAAACCCAGACAAAAAGAATCCATTGCACATCCTGTTGCACAAATGGAAGCAGTGGCTTTTACTGTTCCTAAATGAGTAGTCTCCCTAGACGCAGAGCCTGACACAGGGATTCTTGAGGGAGTGTCTTCAGGAGAAGGTGAGCAGGGGAAGGGGGATGAGGTAGGGGAGGAGGCGAGCAAGGATTTGGGTTGAATGGAGCTAGCCCCAGCCCGAGCCCTGCAGAAACTCCAGAGTGTTGATCCTCTCTGTGGCAAGGAGGTAGCCGCTGTGCTCCTGTGAGACCAGGTGAGCTAGAAGATATAGGCCAGCCTTGTGGTGTGGGTATCAGCAGCAAGAGTTTTCATGAGGGGGATCCTTGCTGATGAGGGCAACTTGCAGCTGGCTGACAAACACCCTGGCACAGCGTATTGGTTTGTAGGGTACCAATCGCCACAGACTGGCTGAAAAGAGAGATGTATTCTTTGAGAGTTCTAGAGACCAGAAATTAAAATCAAGGTGTTGGCAGGTTTTACCTGGCAGCCCTAGGGGAGACTGCCCTTGCCCCTTCTAGCTCCTGCACCTTTTATGGGTGCTTCACTCCAATCTCTGCCTTGACTTTCACAGTGCCGCCTCCCTCTTCTGTCTGTTCTCTCTTGGATTTGTTGTCATAAGGACGCTTATCATTGAACTCAGGGCCCACTATGATAAATCAGGATAACTTCATCTCAAGATTCTCGACTTAGTGACACCTTCTGAGACCTTTTTTCCAGATAAAGTCACATTCGCAGGTTTGGGGTCATGGACATACCATTCTTGGAGCCACGTTTCAAACCCCTATGTCCAGTGAAGGGATTTGAGTGAGGTGCAGTGACATCCCCTATACAAATAGTCCTCAAGCCATTAAGTCACCTGAGACGAGCTCTGTGGTCTGTGTTATCCCTTGACTCCCAGTAAAACTCAGAGCACACACATGAAGAACTGTTCCTTACAAGTATTTCAAAGCTGGTTGTTAACCTCGTGTGGAAACAGGACACACAAGCCCGGCAGCTGGGTGACAGCTGTTCTGTGGAAAGCTTTTTCTTTCTTCCCCCATCAGACTCCTGATATAGCATCCCATCTATTGGTGCTCCAATTTTACAGTCTGCTTTCTCTCCCCCGTATCAGCCTCCTATCAGTTTCATGGCATCGTGTATTAGCTTTGCCAACAATGAGACACAACACCTGATACCCACAACTGAAAGGAGGAGAGGTTTAAATTGGCTCATGGTTTAGGGATTCAGTCCATGGTTGGCTGGCTACACAGCAGAAGCATCACGGTTGGGAGGGGTGATGGAGCAAAGCTGCTTAGTTCATGGTGGCCAGGAGAAAGAGCAAGAAAACAATGCCAGATAAAGAGCCAGGCAGTACCTCCATGATCCACCCAGGTGTTTGCAGAAGTGTGCTCCACCAGTCCCTTAGGCAGAACCCAACAGCAATCAAGTTGACAGTCTTTCCTAACTGTCACACACTACATGAGTTAAAATAATCCACTATATCAAAGACTTCCCAAATACTGGTTTGATTTTCTGTCACAAAACAGTCCAGAAATAATCAGTCTGGAACAGTTCTTCTTCTCCATGAAACCCAGGACCAAGCTGTGTTGTCCGGGGATCTCACCTAGGGTAACACCTTTACCTGCATAATCCAAGCACAGTCAGAGACACCAAAGAAGAAATGAGGCAAGCAGACTTCTTATGGAGAGTTAGCTGAGGAGGGTCACATCTCATTTCTGCTCATGCCATTGGGCCCAAAATGAGTCATATGACCACAGCTTGCTTCAAGGGAGTCTGGGAAATGTAGGCTTTTAGTGGGCCTCCCTGAACCCAGATGAAACTTAAGAGTTCTGTCATTAAAAGAAAGGAAGGCAGGTGAATAATAAGGGTAGTGAGCATTCTCTTACCAGTTTCTCTGGCTATTCTTATTGTCTGTGTTTCTAAAATAAACCAAGTTTTCTTTTGTTCACTGCTGCTAGATGCTTCTCCCCTGGAACAAGCCCTTGTCATCCACTGTGTCTCTGTTTTATATCTATTGCATTGTAACAGGGAGCTGGTACAGAACCAGGCCTCCATCTGCCTGTGACTTGGAGGTCCTGATGTTTCTGGGACTGTGAATGGTAGTCAAACCAACAGTAGCTTAACTTTCACCTACAGAGCTTCAAAACAGAATTATGCTTCATTTTCATGCTAATTTCGGCCTAGGAATACCTCCTGTATTATTGCAATCTTTTTTTTATTTTTGACAGGGTCTCACTGTGTTGCCCAGGCTGATCTCAAACTCCTGGGCTTAAGTAATCTTCCAACCTCAGCCTCCTAAGTAGCTGGTATTACTGACATGTGCCACCACACCAGTGTGAAAACAATAGGTTTTTCAGAGATAATTATTTTAAAGTACACTGTTCACTCTTTTTTGTTTTTTTAATTTAATTTTTTTCCAATCAGACTTTATTGGTACATTTTATTTTATTTTTTTTTATTGGTACATTTTAGATATACATAATGATCACATTCATCATAGGGAATTTGTACCCATAGGTGGTGTAACTTGTGTTTTCCTTTCCCGTTCCCCTCCCCTCCCCTCCCTTCAACCCCTCCTCCCCTCCCCATTTACAAAAGCTTTGTTTCCATGTTGTCCTTCTTTTCTCTTTTTTTTTTTTTTACTTTTCCCTTCTTTCCTTTCTCCTTCCTCTCTCCTTTGTTCCCCTCCCCATTAGAACATTTTCTTCCTACTACGGTATTCACTCTTTTATGGTTACAGTTAGGAGTTAGGTGGTTTAGAGGATATCATAAAATTATAGAAACAAAAGCACCATCTAATGTTAAAACATTTTCCCCACCCCAAAAGAAACTTCGTACCCAATGGCAGCCATTCTGCATTCTCCCTCTGGCTCAGTCCCTCAGAAAATAATCTACTTTCTGTTTCTTGGATTTGCTAATCCTGGGCACTTCGTATAAATGGAATTGTACATCATTCGTCTTTTTTGACTGATTCCCTTTACTTAACATAATGCTTTCAAGGTTCATAATACTATAGTACTATACATATTATAGTATACTTTGTTGGCAAATACTTTTCCACTGTAAAGATATACCACCTTTTATTTATTCACTATCAGTTAATAGATATCTGGCTTATTTCTACTTTTTGGCTATTGTAAATAATGTTGCTATGAACCTTCATATATACATAATCAGAATCATATTTTACATTAAATATAAGTGGATGAAATATTCCAATTAAAAGGCAGAAGTTGACGGAATGGATTTTTTAAACTACAGCATGGTCCAAACATACGTTGCCTGTATAAGACACACTTTAGATCTAAAGATGTAAAATGGTTGCAAATAAAAGAATGAGGAACGATGTATCATGTAAACTTTAAGTAGAAGAGAGCTGCATGGCTATACTAATATACAAAAGAGATTTATAGACAAAAAGTATTATGAGAGATAAAGGACATTTTATAATAACTATCAATATATTAGAAATAATCATTTCTAACTTTAAAATACGTGAAACAAGAAAATGTGCTAATGTTTAGATCTACCTATTTTGGTTACTTTATTTCTTTGTATGAATTTAAAATATTGTCTTGTATCCTTTCTTTTCAGGCTGAAAGGTTCCTTTCAGTGTTTCTTATGGGGCAGATTTTTCAATGATCAATCCCTCAGCTTTTGTTTACCTGAAAATGTCTCAATTTCTCTTTCATATTTGAGTGGATAGCTTTGTTGGATATGGAATTTTTTGGTTGATAGTAGTTTCCTTTCAGCACATTATGTCATCTCACAGCTTTTTTGACCTACATCATTTTTTATGAGAAGTCAGATGTTAATCTTATTGAGAATTCCTTATAGGTAAGTTTTTCCCTCTTGTTGCTTCCCAGACTTTCTTTTTAAAATTGTCTTTTAATAGTTTGAGTGGGAATCTCCTTGATTATAAACTTGACGTTTATTGAGCTTCTTAAACGTGCTCAATAATGTTTTCATTGGATTTGAGGTTTTAGCCATTATTTCTTCAAACATTCTTTTTTTAAAAAACCTCCTTTCCTTTCTTCTCTTTTAGATTCCCATTATGCTTGATGATGTCCCATAGGTCTCGTAGGCTCAGTTCATTTTTCTTTATTGCTTTTTTTTTGTTTTGTTTTTGAATTAAATGATTTCAAATGGCCTATATTCTAGTTCATTGGTTATTTTTCTTCTGCCACCTGAGATATGCTGTTGAGCTCATCAGGAAATTCTTTTCATTTTAGTTATTGTCTTTTCCAACTCCAGAATTTCAATTCATTTTTTAAAAATAATTTGTATATGTTTGTCAAAATTTTCCTTTTGGCATCTTTCTCATACTTTTCTTCAATTTTTAGACAATGTTTTCTTTAGTTCTATGAGCATCTTTATAATAGCTGATTTAAATTCTTTGTCTAGAAAATCTGACATCTGTACTTCCTCAAGGACAATTTTGATTGACTGCTGTGTTTCTCATATAGGCCTTAATTTGCTGTTACTTTATATGCATCTTAATTATTAGTTGAAAAAACGGGACATATTAATGGTATAATATAGCACCTCTGGAAATCAGATACCTCAGTGTTTGTGTTCCTTCAGTGACTTTCCTGGACTAATTCTATAAAGTTTCTTATATCCCATCTCGTGTGGTCATTGAAATATCTTCTATTAGCTTAGTGGTCAGCTCCGATTGAAAAGGCATTTCCTTAAATACCTTGAATCAATACATCTTCAGTGCTTTGCTGTGTGCGTTGGGTCCTGCAGTGCTCCAACAGTTGACCGCTCTGCCTGGAACTTTACTTCCTGCTTGGGCAGAAAGACTGATAGAGCGCCATAAATATGTCAGCACTTTCTGGAGTCTCCCACAGACATCTTACTCCCTCAGGTCTTTTTATTTATTTTTTTAAATGTTCAGTCAGATTCTTTTGCAGCGGCCAGTATGCCTTCCTCAAGCAGTAGCAGCGTTAAACAACTGCCACTGGCTGTTTTTAGCCTAAGGACAGGGCTTTTCCCACTGAGCAAGTTAAATAACAAATGCTGTGGATAGAGCTGTCAGGAGCCCACGGGCAGGTAAATAGTGACAGTTCACTGGGAATACAGCTCGTTGAAAGCTCCCAACCCACTCTGCTCCTTCCCGTGGTTTCTGGCTGCTGGTTTTTACATCTGCCGTGGTTACAGGGCGGATGGTTTTTATCAGGGCTGGAAAGAGGGTAGAAATAGGGCAGGTTGAGTACCATCAATCTTTCTGATCTTGGAAGATTCAGCCGCTTTTCTTTAATAAATGCTCACTGGGTTGTTGCAAACATTTGTAAATTTTCAGAGTTCTGAAGTTGATTTGAGCCTTTTGTTTGTTTGTCTTTTGAGACAAGGTCTTGCTATGCAGTTCAGGCTGGCCTTGAGCTCCCTTTGTAGCCCAGGCTAGTCTCAAACTCGCAGTGATCCTCTTGCCTCAGCATCCTGAGTGCTGGGATTACAGGCGTGGACCACCACGCCCGGCTAATTTGGGCTATTTTTGCCAGTGTTCCTATTGCCTTATGAAGGGATAGAACTTCAGAGGTTCTTACCCTGTACTGTAATTCTAGAGTCCTGGCTCTGTTACTGATATTTTTAACCTGAGTGCTGGATTTTACCTTGTTTCCTGTGACTGGGACTGTAGTGCAACATTCATCCTGTCAGTGATTTTTGATCCTTTAATTCCACCGCAAATCAGTTAAAAACCTGCTGTGGGACAGACACTGTGATAAATGTTTGGGAAAAATGAAAGGTTAAACAAAGATTCCTGCTCTCTGAGAGCTTACAGAGAAGTTGAGGAGACAAAACATAATTATGTAAACGTCTCAATTATTAAAAAGGTCAGTGAACCTGAAGATAGGTCAGTTGAGATTGTGCATATTACATAATGACTAGTATGATAGCCAGTGGTTGTCTAGCACTTGAAATGTAGCTACTGAGAAACTTAGTTTTTAATTGTATTTCATTATAGTTAAATTAGATTTAAATAACCACATGCCACACTACCTTATTGGACATTATAGCTCTAAGACTTTAAATATTTGCCTGATTGGCCAGGATGACCCTGGGGTGGAGATGGAGTTGGAGGGCCCATAGCTTCCCTCCTCCGGCACCCAGGGCAGGAGCCATGGGCTGCTGACACTGCCTGGCAGGTGGTTATGCCTGCTGCACAGTGAGTGTTGCTAGTGACACCGTTGAAACAGGTCAGATCAAGCCATCTGGCAGAGGTCAGCTATAGTCTCCCCTATTAGAGGCAAACTTAGATCCCCATCCATAGATTAAACACAGCCTGACGATGCAATTTGATGAGGAGGGGGTATGGTAGCTGCAAAAGAATCAGCCACCTTCCTAATACAGTGGTCAATGAACAGTTTTCCCACAGCTACAAAACAGGCACACAGTAGTATCCATTTCCTCCTGCCCCTTCCAGCAGAGACTCTGCTCCCACACTTGTGCTGCTAGCGCCGGCTTCTGCCCAGGACCCATGCTGGCAATTCCCCTGAGGTCCCAGAACTTCCCTGCTGAATCAGTGCTGATTTAGGACAAAGATTTCCCACCCTGCCATCCGAACGTCCCACACTTCCTTTCTCTGACACCCTTTCCTGAGCTCAGAGCATTCGAGGAAGGGAGAAGCAATGGGGATTTGAGAAAGATTTCACCACTTGTCCTGGGGGTTGGATGGTGAAGATGCCAGTTATAAGGACAAGAAACCCCTATTAGTGGAAGAACTATAGGAAGAATTCTGTGCAGCTGAAGCCAAGGTCATTAAGTGACCCCATGCTAAGCCAAGAGTGTTGCTGCGGGCTTTGCCTCCAGAGGAAGTTGGAGGCGGAACAGGAGGACAGACACGAGGAGGCCTGGGCATAGCTTAGAGAATGATCTGTCCAAAACTTGAGTGACAGAGTCTCTCTTAAAGTAAAGAGTTCCAGGTTGGGAGCTCAAGCCAACCTGAGATGCCTGGCCATGTGACTTGGAGCAAGGTCTCTCTCTTCACTCAACTTTAGTCTCCGAATTTGTAAAATGCAGCTGTCTGATGACTCATGTGACAGGGATGTTGGGAGGGCAGCAGTGGAATGAGGTGCAGGAGAGATGTGTGAAGTTAAATAAGGCGTACTTGCGCGGTCCATGCCTAAGGCAGCGGCTACCACAGCATCTTCTATCTCCCTCCTGCCCTCTTGCCGCCACTGATCATCTTGGAGGGTCAGTGCATCTGGGCCTAGACAGCAGCAAAATGCTTCGGTTGGAGACAGGAAGAACCTCCTAACTAACCATAGTCAGAGATAAAAGTTTGAGCCCTGGTGGGAGCCCTAGGATATCCCAGAGGGAAACAGGTCTTTCTTTGAATATGAAGAAGCCACACTCAACCTTCTGGCTATTCTGTCTGCCCTTGGTCACTTGGTGTGTAACAGAAGAGGCCAGGTCTTGTAACACACCCCGTCTACCTCTCCTATAACACATAAGTAGAAGGTGCCAAGATCTCTAGCCTCAGAGCCCAGCTCAGCACACTGCAAGGCCAGAGAAGCACACAACCTCTTCCCTTCAGTCTTCCGCTCTGCTTCGTGTTCCCACGTTACCCCCAAGCTCACCTTCCCCCTTTGGTTTCTTCTGCCCGTCCACTCTCCAACTCCATCCTTCTTCCTCTTCCTTTCTCCCTGTGGAGCCCAACATTTTCCATTCACAATAGGCTCCCCAGGGTGGGGGTGGGGGCCATTCACGGGATGCGTGTATGTGTCTGTGTCCATGCCATACCACCAAACACAGCCCACTGTCACCCATTCCACAGGGGGTCCCCAAAGGCTTCCCATTAGCAGCCTCTCTACCTTTCTGTCCTCCCCTCAGGCCCCCTTTGGGAGTCACCACCACTCCTCATGGGCATCTGGGGGCCCCTGAGCAGTCTCTCCACCCCCTCTCCCCTTCTCCTCAGACCCCATGCCCAGCCCTGAGGTTTGGAGAGCCTGGTAAGTGCCCTATCAACATGTTAATCAAATTACTTAGGAGCTAAAATTGACGCTGTTCATTAATTATACAAGATTATGCTAATTGTGCATGCAAATGCATGCAGGGGAACAGAAGGTGTTCAGGCGCATGGTGGGCCATTAGCATAGAGGATGGGGTGCGGGTGCATTGGCATGCTAATGTATGCGCCCTGGCTATTTATAGTCCCCCAGCCCATCTGCACTGCAGCCACCTCTACCCTGGTAGAGGATCTGGGTGGGGAGGCCAGGTCCAGGCTTGGCAGGTGGCTATGGCCCTGGGGACACTGTATCTTGACTGCTACCTCAGACCAAGACTGGAATGCAGCCTGGGCCATTCCATATGAGCCTGAACTATTCAGCAACTTCCCTTCCCTTTTCTAGCCTAGGCCCATTGGTTCCTGTTTCTCTCAGGAAGCAAAATGACTCTTCCAAGTGACGCAGTCAGTAACACACATCTTACAGACTTTGCATCCTCTACAGGGCCCAAGCGCCACATGATCTGGAGCCAACCCCAGGCCCTGGCCTGTCGTTGCCCTCCAAACTCAGGCACCAATGCACAAGTGTGCTGTTCATACCACTGCTCCTTAGCAGAGCTGTTGGCCCCTTTGCTTCCTACTCCCCTGAGAGCCAAAGCCCAAGGTCAAGTGCAACCCACAGGAACCCTTGCTCCTTTCCCAGGAGTGACTGGGGTAAGTGGCTGCCACATGTGACGCTTGGCAAGTTAGTTATCCTGCTACATCGTCATTGTATCTTTCTCATCGTTTCTTTCCCATTGGTTAAATTCTTTGGCCTTGCCTTGGTCCTCCCCACCCCCCCTACCATGGCCCATCCCAGCCAGGAAGATCTTGTTCACTTATGGACCCATAGGGGCATCTAGTCAACCTTTTTAAGTGAGCGTATGGAGAGAACGAGGGAATGAGTGGTCCTTCATTTACATCCTCCAGCAGACGAGGAAAACACTGGAGAGCACTTCTGCCCCAAAAGCTGCTCTGTTTCTTCTGAGGCTCAGGAGCTCAAAGGCCAGTCCTTTACGATGAAAGTTAGCAGAGGGAACCTCCCCACATTCCCCTGTCTCAGGCTGCAGTGCCAGCTTTGGGCATGGGTATGTATGCAATTTTTTTCTACCCTTATTCTCCCAAAATGATTGCTTTCCCAAGGCTTTCACAGGATACACTTGTTTTGAAATCCTAGCCAGACTTGTATATCTCTTCATTATATTCCCTCTTTCTAGATCTGTACTACTCAATATAGCAGCCACGAGCCACAAGCTACGAGCCATGAGCCACATGTGATTATTTAAATATATATAATGAAAATGAAATAAGATTTAAAATTTAGTTACTTGGTCACACTAGCCAAATTTCAAGTGTTTAATAGTTGCATGTGGCCAGTGGCTGACATTTGTTTGGACAGCAACTGAAAGCTAGTTCTTCTTCCTTGCTCTTGACAGTCCTGTAGGTGAAAACCCACTTGGGATCTCAGCCCAGCTCTTTCAGTTACTAACAGCTTTCTCTTTGGAAACAGGAACATAATTGCAGCCCTAAGTGTCTCACAGGGAGCCAGGGATAAAAAGCCAATGAAAAGCCTTAGCTGTGTGACCTGGTTTCTTGGGATGGGATTCCTAGAAGCGGAGCCTGGGATGAGGATTCTTGTGAAAGTGGGTTATTGGAGGAGAGCTCCTGGGACAGAACGAGTAAGGAAGGCTGGGTAGGCAGGAGAGGGAGCTTAGTAAGGAGGTCTAGTGTGCTAGTTCCATGGGGCGGTCCAGAGTATGAATGGCCCCAAGGACTGGTCCTCTGTGACATCATTCTGCCATTGATTGTGGGCTGCTGGCAGGAAGGATGTGCTCCCGGGTGAGGGTAATTCTTGGGTAGTAGGGCAGCTTGAGCCCCTTAACAGCCAATACTCACAGCAGCTGTTAGATGGTGAGATGCGGGAGGCACCAACCCACTGTACAATCCTTGGATATTGCCTTCCAATAAGTAGCTCCATCCCACTCTGCTCTTCACCCACTGTACACCCTGGGTTTAGCAGTGGACTCACATCAATCACCTCATCATTTTGAGTCTCTTTGCACAAAGCACTGTAGTTGGAAGCCTTTCTGGGGCAGTGGTGTCACCCTGAGGAGCTGTGTGTAAGTCCGCTCGCTGTTGGCACTTGAGACATATTCAACCCAGCATTTGTTTCTTTGGTGGGGAACATTCCATTGACAAGGAAGGCTCATTTTCATTTCATCCTGAGCTATTTTTACTGAGAGGAGTAAAATGCATGTATAAAGATGATTAGGAAGACTAGACGAAGTTCAGGATGTAGTAAGGAGTGCAGGTGAGTGACTCTTACCTTTCATTTAAATCATAAGCATGATGAGTCATGATGCATAATCACCACCCTTTAAATGCTTTATTAGTAGCTGGATAGCCACTGTTCACAGGTTTTTTGTCTTTTTTTTGTTTTTGTCTTTTTGAGACAGGGTCTCACTATGCAGTTCAGCCTGGCCTTGAGCTCACTTTGTAGCCCAGGCTGGCCTCAAACTTGCAGTGATCCTCCTGCCTTAGCCTCCAAAGTGCTCAGATTACAGGAGTGGGCCACCAAGCCCAGCTTCATAGCTCTTCATCTGGTCATATTTTTTTGTTGGTGGTGGTGCTGGGATTGAATTCAAGACCTTCACACTGAGCTACATCCCCTGCCTTTTTTCTTTTTTTCTAGTTTACTTTAGGACAAGATCTCACTAAGTTGCTCAGGCTGAGCTCAGACTTTCAATCAACTCACTTCAGCCTCCCAGAGTGCTAAGATTACATGAGGCACTATGTGTGGTTTTGTTACATTTTTTAATGTAAAAAATCTTGAACACACAGACAGAATAGAATAATGAACCCCATACACCTTCAGTGAGCTTTCATAACTTTCAACTCTTGTCCCATGTCATTCCACTGTTCTTTAATCCTAAAAATCTCCATCTGTGTGCACGAGTCCCAGCCTCCAAAGTCCTAAAACCAGAAGTACATTTGTAACATCAAGGAACTCCTCATAAAAGAGTTCTACTGATCTCCACACAGGATGCCTCTCAGGGCTGCTTTTGAAGTAGAACATTCTGAACAGTCCTTAGTATCAGCCTGGTGGTTGGGCGGGCTGAACTCCAAGAGCTGTACTTCAAGGAACTACTTTTCCTGACCCTTGTCAGCATGGGAAGTTCATAAAGACCCTAGTTCATACCCTGACTTCAGCTTTTACCATAGTGGGTAAATGATTCTTGCCTAACTTTGGTTTTCTCATCTATAAAATGGGAGTGATCGCACATCTGCATCACCGCTGCATTTTGAGAAGTTTAGGTAAGATAATGCCAAAGGATGCACTCAGCTGAGTTCCAGGCACTCACTGTGCGGTTGTTGCTCAGACTTGCTTCTCTTTGGGATGTTTTTTATATACTCTGAACATCTATTTGTACTTTATGCTGTATTTATAGCTTCCAGTGTTTCCAATGGCAGCTGCTAGGAGTTGGCCTTCCTTTTACCATCCTCTCTGTAAGGTCTAGATGAAGAGACTGTTGCCCCAAAGGTCTCCTAGGGATCACTGGATACAGTCCTATAATGCTTATGCCATGGAAGCACTTGGTCAGCCAAGGCTGTGGGCTTGGCCTTGCCTTGCTTCCCCCAGCCAGAGGCCCATCCCAGCCAGGAAGAGGGGCCTTTCTAGGCTCCCTTCCAGCCCCATCGGGCAGGGTGGGGACAGCTGCTTAGAGGACACCCCAGGCTTACCAGGCTTTGGGGAGGAAGAGCAGGAATTCACAGCCCGTTAACAAAATGTGCACAGTTATCTGCCGTGTGTCCCTGAAAGTTGTGCCAGACCCCAGAACCTGCCCTCACTTACCCCACCCTGGCCTGGGTTCTCTTCCTTCGAGGGGAGCAGTCTCTTGGTCCCACGTACACATGTGCACTGTCTCTCCACCTCCCCTTCCCACCAGCTGCCCTGGCCCTACCTCAGCTCCTGGCCTCCACACCTGACCTCTGCACGTGCATGGCTTACAGGACCTGCTGTCCTCTCATCTTCATCCCTTACTCCATATCCCCTTCACCAACCACCCAGCGGGGTAAAGTGCCACCTCTTGGGTGAACTGATGGAAAACTCTCCTGAGCTGCTTCACCTTAGTCCTTCCAGCCTCCGTGGTGTGTCTGCCCCCAGGGATGGGGAAAGAGGACCGAGCAAGCCCTAACTCACGCTCCTCCCTCTGCCAAACCGTAAGGCAGATGTTCTGGGGACAGGCACTGTAGGACAGGAGAGACATTTTCTGCTTTCCCTAGACCTGATGAGAAGTGCTGAATCTCCAGGCCCAATATTGGGAGGTAGGGGCTTTCGGAGGCCAGTCACTGTTGCCAAAGCACAACCTTCAAATGTGAAAAGCATTGTACCTATATAAATTGTTGAGCATGTGTTGCAGTTTTCTGTAAGTTACTCATAAGGGAACCAGTGTGGCAACAAAGCTGATTCAGAGAAGACTAAGAGAAATTAACACATAAATATGAAGGGGGCAGAGGAGAAGAAAAGTGGCAAGGAGATGCAAGAGAGTACATTGAAATGCTGGAATAGCTGGGTGTGGGGGCACACGCCTGTAATTGCAATACTCAGGAGGCTGAGGCAGGAGGATCTTTGCAAAGTTCGAGGCCAGCCTGGGCTACGAAGTCAGCTCAAGGCCAGCCTGAACTGCATAGTGAGACCCTGTCTCAAAAAGACAAAAAAGAAAAAAAGGAAAAAAAAATTTAAAAAGAAAGAGACTGCCAAGTTACATATAAAGCTAGGTAATGTCCACAGGACCATGATAGTTGTAACCTTTAGGGATAATTTCTCTACAGAACAAAAATTATTTATCTCTTCTAACAAATATCAATTGCCTCATCAGTTTTCTGCACATTAGCCCCTAGAGCAGTGATGGGGAACCTTTTAGAGACGAGGGCCCAAACCGCAACCCAAAGCCCACTCATTTGTCGCAAAGTGCCAACACTGCAATTAAACCTGAATACTGAAAGTTTAGTTTAGAAAAAGCAACTCACACATTAACATCTTTTGTCCTAAAAGAAAAACAGCACACAAGCCATAGGTTCCCCAGCACTGCCCTAGAGAATCTCAAGTAGTTTTATTAGCATAACACTCTACAGCAGTATTGTCTAGTATAAATATAATGCAAGCCACATATGGAAGATTAACTTTTCTAATTGTCATATTTTAAAATACAAGAAGAAACAGTAAGATTTGTTGCAATAATACTTTATTTAAACCACTCTATCTAAAATATCGTTTCAGTGTGTAGCCAATATAAAAAATTACTAATGAGTTACATACTTTTTTCTAAGTCTTTGAAAATCCAGTGTGCATTTCATACTTACAGCACATCTCAAATTGGGAGCCACATTTCAAAGGTTCAGTACCACATGGGGCTGGTGGCTAGGGGACTGGCAGCTCTGGAGCAGGGTTCTCAGGCTTAAGGCCACATGAGAATCGCCTGGAAGACTTACAAGAACACAGATGTGTGGGCCACACCTCAGCAGTTTGGATTCAGCAGATCTAAAGTGGGCCTGAGCATCTGCATTTTCAGCAAATTCCAGGGTTATGCTGCTGCTGCTGTTCTTGGCCCCATACTCTGAAAACTGCTCTTTCAGGATAACTTTGAAAAGACACACAATGGTCCTTTCTGCCTGATTGTCTCCAGGTTGTGGGTAATGATCTTTGCACCTCTCTATCTGGCAGGTGGTAGTAGCAGAAGGCTGTCAGGAAGATGTTTGTACTGGCTCAGCCTCTGACGGGAGCATCCTCGCGGACCCCCCCAGCTGGTGGTGGGTGTGAGTACAGCAGCCTCATTGGTGACCTTTCCTGTGTGCTGGCTGTGCCGGGGTCCCCAGAGGGGAGGGAAAGAGACTCTCAACACCCCTTGGCAGGCCCAGGCCTTGTACTGGCTGCTCCTTACTCATCTCTGGGTGAGGCCAAGCAGGATCCAAAATTGTAAGGCTAGCCAGGCATGGTGGCACATGCCTATAATTCCAGCACTCAGGAGGCTGAGGCAGGAAGATCGTTACAAGTTCAAGACCAACCAGCCTGGGCTACAAAGTAAGCTCAAGGCCAGCCTGAACTACATAGAAAGACCCTGTCTTAAAAAGTCGAAGAGTCAACAAAACAAAACTTAAGGGCTCGGGGGAGGCCCACAGGGATGAGGCCCTTGCAGGGTCCCAGTTCTCTCAGGGAGGGGTAGCCTCTGAAGCCTAGAATAGCCAGAGAAGGCTGATCAGAGAAGACATGAGAACTGGTTTAGACCAGAGGACAAACAGGACCTGTACTGGAAAAGAAAAACATGGGATACCTGCTAAGTAAGGGCTGTGGAAGTGGCCGAGGAGGGTTCTGGACTCTAGAGGATACTGCAGCCCTGAGGGGTTGGGAGGGAAGGATATGCCAGAGGCAGGGCTGGAAGGCAGAGAACCATCAGTTGCTCCTGTCCTGGTCATGGATGCAGAAGGACTATCACTAGGTCACACAGAGAGCCAGTTCCAGTCCCATCCCAAGGGCTGTTCCTCTTGATTCTATAGGAGCAGGGTTGGCTTCAGTGGGCAGGTGTGGATGTAAAGGAAGGGCATTCCATCTTTTGGGCCACCCTATGCTCACAGCAGTCCCAGTAGTGTCCAAGGGTTAGCAGCACTAAGCCCCTTGGGACAGGATTGTGTCCCACCCTGGTGAATTTCCTGCGTTCCAGCACCTGGTAAAGGATCAAGCATGTTGAGTACTGAACTGGAATGAATTGGCCTGCATTGTGTGTGTGCTGGGTCACATAGTGTACTCTACAGCATAGATGAGTGTGTCTTAGTCACTTTCCTGATGCTGGGACAAAAGCCCTGACACCCACAACTTAAAAGGATGACAGATGTATTCTGGCTCACCTTTCAGCCCATGGGTGGCCAGCTCCAAAGAAAAAACAGCATGGCAGAGGCGCATGGTGGAGGAAAAGCTGCTCACCTCATGGCAGCCAGAAAGCAGAGAGCCAAAAAGATAGCTGGGACGCAGTTTGCCCTTCCAGGTGATGCCCCCAGTGACACCTCTCTTCAGACCAGGCCCTGCCACCTAAGACCCAGCCAGCTGTAGCACCCCCAAATCCAGTCACCTTTCAAAAGCCATGTCTATGAGCATAAGGCTTTGGGAGGACACCAGTATACAATCCCTAACAGATATGTGGTGATACTGTGGTTATAAGGCCATCTGCACCATGGGGCATCCTCAGGGGTATAGGAGGTGACTATTATGGCATATAATGTGACATAGACAGAGTGCCTACACTGTGCAGATACACAAGTTCTGGGGGCCTTGGAGGTGTCTGTACCTTGGGGTGACCTATAGGAGTATGTGTGGTGTCTATACTCTGGTGACTACTGGTCGGAAGCGTATGAACTATTTGCAGTACAGGGAACCCTGTAGGAGTGAATGGAGTGTCTGCACTGGATGCACACTGTCTGGAACCCTATGGGGTTTCTGCTTCCCAGGATGCTCTGTAGGTGTATACACAGTCTGTACTATGTGAAGCTATTTCCTGGGGGGTGACCACCGTGGATGAAAAGGTGCATAGATGTGATATCTCTGTGGAAAGGTAAATAAAGGGGGTAAATAAAGGGGCTTCCAGGGCGTCTCATTGCAGAGGGGTCTGATGGGTGCTGTGGACAGAGGCAGAGCCTTGGGGAGCATCTCCGAGGGAATGTCTGCCACGAGCTCCTCATGAGGGGCTGTTACCTGTGGATACCTCTACTCCAGGGCAGGTACCTACTCTTCCCAGCACTTAGGGACCCCCTTTTTGGGATCTAGACTTTCAGAACATATGCTGAATCTTCATTTGTACATGAATTTTATATTTGCAGACTTTGGAGGCAACTCTGGTGAAAAAAATAGTTGCCACATTTGGATATATAAATAGTACATACATAACTACTGCACATAGTATTTGAGTCTCATCCACTCTTTACTCTGGTACATACCATGGTAAAAAGTCCCTTCCAAATTGGTGGGGGTAACATGAGGAGTTCATGCAGTGGCCCAGGAGGCTGTCCCAAATACCGGGACCCACCACAGATGTTAGCCTAGCACTCTACAGCTGCAAAGGTGCCCCCCAACAAAGCTCACAGAGTCCCATGGGGGTTAGGGCAGACACTGATAGTATTCTGCATTTATTAAGTATATCTGCCAAAGTATTGTCCATGGCTACTTTACTGGTGGGTGACAGACCAAGACCTCCCTCTCCCCATCCACTGCCTAGAAGGACAGGAAGACCAAGTATTCCTGTGTTTGTACAAAAAGCAGCCTCATCACTGCATATAGTACACTTCTTTTCTATTACTGAATGTGCAAAGGAAGATAGTCACTCCATATCTGTATCTGCCGATACCATGTGTATATAGTGGGTAGGTGCTCTGTGCCTTTAGGTCTTGCTAGGGGTATAATGGATATAGAATATGTATGTGGGGGTCTAATGGGTTCTGCTGTATGGGATAGCTGTACTGTATCTGCAGTGACTGTATTTTGGGTTATACACAAGGATAGCTGTACTGTATCTGCAATAACTGTATTTTGGGTTATACACAATATAAAATAGTATATCATTGTATGTATACTATGATATACTCTGTGGGATGGGCATAGAGCACGTGGCAGATGTAGACTCACATATGGTTATCATACCATATGTATGAGATGATTATAGACTATGTGGAGTATACACTGTATATACTTGTGTGAGTGCTATTTTGTGAGTTACGGTATATAAGTATATACAGCATCTGTGATGGATATGTCTATGATTGGTGTGCACTGCACAGATGATGGGTCTGTCTACTCTGAAGGAGAGACGTGATGTGTGACTGATGCACTGTGTGTGATGGACTTGTACAATGACAGATATAGACGATGTGTGATAAGTTTACACTGAATAAGTGTGAATACATGCTACATGTGGTATGCATTATATATGTGATGGGTATGTTGGATATAATTTTTGTTTGTTTTTGGGTTTTTTTGGTACCAGGAGTCAAACTCAGGACCTTGCACTTGCCAGGCAAGCACTTGTGCCACTGAGCTATATCCCCAGCCTATTGGATATAATTTATGATTAAAATATGTACATATACTTAGTATATACAGTATACAATGAATATGTGTTGTGTGGGGGCAGTACATATGCACTTTGTAGACAGACAGGCACTGTGTGGTCTGCTTAAGGTGAGCCTGGCAATTTTCTGTAGTGAAGTAGTCCTTGTGATGGGCCTGCTCAGTGTGTATCAGGAACCCTGTGTGTACACAGCTCATAATGGGAATATGGGGTGTGCATAGCTCATGATGGGAATATGGAATAAGCACACAGAGGGGAGTCACTCCGATGGGAGGGGGTGTGGTAGGAAACTGTTGATCTTCATCTGTTTCTAGAACCCCCTGATCCTTGAGCCCACCAATCACACTGTTTCAGGTTCTTTTTTTTTTTTTTTTTTTTTCCCCGGGACCGGGGATCGAACTCAGGGCCCTAGTGCTCAGCGGCAAGCACTCAGCCCACTGAGCTGTACCTCCGGCCCTGTTTCAGGTTCTTCCTCAAATTCTTCCTCAAATGCAACCAGAACTGCCTGAAGAATGCAGGGAATCCCCGAGACATGCGCCGCTTCCAGGTGGGTTTGGGAAGAGGCTCCCCCAACAAACCCATCCTTCTCTGAGAGGGAGGACGAGGGGAGGCTGAGCCCCTACCAGGGCACATCCCTGCCCAGCCCTGCACCTCGAAGGCCTGGTGCCCGCTGGGGGTGGGGCAGCTCCATCTCAACTTATGCTGGCTGCCAAGGGAGGCTTCATTAGAGCCCCACTTAAGAAGATGCTAATTGTGACATTTTTACATGATTAACGACACAGGTAATTTGCATAGTGTGAAGCAGAGAGCAGCTGCCCTTAGCACATCACAGCCTGCACACCTCTCCCAGTGCCAGGGGTAGTGGAAGAAGGCAGCCCCAATTTCCTCCCCAGAACAGGGTGGGGCTCCTGCTAATGGATTCTCCAGCTGATGCTACCACCACCCCATCCCTTGCTCAAGACTTCCTTTCTGCCTTGAAGCCCAGGGCATACAGCCTGGTGCTCCTCTGTGTCCACCAATAGTGGCCACTCTTTCCCCAAGAGCCAGTTTTTTCCAGGGCTTTTAATTTTCTAGCTCCTGGGATGTTAGTTCATCTGGGGGTGTCACACGATCCAGCTGACCCCAGTTCTATCAGCTCTATCCCAGGAAGCTAAAGCCACTCAACACTGAATCCCAGCATCCAGCCACCTCCCTCAAGTTGCTAGTTCCCTACCCCAATCTCCTCCCGAGAGGCCCCGCAGCCCCAGCCAGACCAGGCTTGGTTCTTCCTACAGGTGGTGGTATCCACAACGGTGAGTGTGGATGGACATGTGCTGGCTGTGTCGGACAACATGTTCGTGCACAACAATTCCAAGCACGGCCGCAGGGCCCGCCGACTGGACCCTTCTGAAGGTCAGAACGCCCAGCCCAGCCCTGGCCAGCCCTCAGTCCCCACCTCATTGTGGTCCCTTGACCTGGATCTTCTCCTGCCTCCCAGCTGCCACCCCGTGCATCAAGGCCATCAGCCCTGGAGAGGGCTGGACCACGGGAGGTGCCACCGTCATTGTCATCGGTGACAACTTCTTCGATGGGCTGCAGGTCGTGTTTGGAAACATGCTGGTGTGGAGTGAGGTGGGCCATCCCCGCCAGTCTCCCTCCGGTCCTGGGACCTGGGGCCGGGCCCTCCCCGTGGGACAAGACCTGCAGGCCTACCCTCTCCCCTCGCAGCTCATCACGCCCCACGCCATCCGGGTGCAGACGCCCCCACGACACATCCCCGGCGTGGTGGAGGTGACCCTCTCCTACAAATCCAAGCAGTTTTGCAAAGGAGCCCCCGGCCGCTTTGTCTATACAGGTAAGGAATCAGGCTGCGGAAGGGAGGCCCAATGGGGTCAGCAGGGCAAGCCCTGGACCCCCCGCCGAAACCTAACCCAATTCTGAGCCTTTCAAATTCCGCGGTTGGCCGCGCCCCCAGGGGGCGGGGCCTTGCCCGCAGTGTAGTCTGTGCCCACTACCCGCCCTGGTCTTTCCTTTCCTGGCCTCCTTCTATATTTGCCTCCCTGACCCTTGGCTCCTCAGACCTTTCCCTAACATTCTGTTTGCCGTGGGCGTTTTCACCAGGGCATCTCTACCCCCTCCATCTCCAGAGTTAGAACCTCGCTAAGGAATTGTTAACTTCAGAGATGCCACCAAATGGGCTCGTTGTTCCCTAAATCTTCCCTGGGTCTCTTGGTTCCCTCAGGCAACCCTAGGCTTCACTCTGCGCGCACACATGCACATTCACATAAACCCTTTTGCTAGACCAGAGTGAGCAGTTAACACAAGACAAGCAGAGTACCTCGGACCCTCCACCCCCGCCGATTTAGCCGGTGGTGGCCGGGGTCTTCACTTCCATCCACCCGCTTCTCCCCGGACCTCCCGCCTCTCCCTCCCACAGAAGTACTCACGGAGGGTACCCGACGACTACCCGATTTACACTCAGGAAGCTCGGGTGTAACCCGGGAAGGCTACACGAACAGAGTAGGGTGGATGGAGTTACAGCGTCTCAGGGTTTGGCCGGCCAGAAATCCCCTGCCAATGAGTGGGCTGAGCTGGGCTGGAGGGATGATGCGGTGGGGACGCGCACACCGGGAAGCGGGTGCTGTGCGATCTCGGGAGAAATGGCCAGTGGAAAGACCCACCAGTGAGCGCTTTAGCTTTGGGGGAAAGGAAAGGAAATTTACTAAACGCAGAGTTGGAAGAGGTAGGAGAGATTGGTGGATTAGGTTGATGCCACGCTATCCAAAGAGTCCAGGGGGTTGGACGGGGAGGGGTGGGGAGAAGACGGGAAAGAAGAAGAGGGCGCGGAGAGCAGACTGGATGCTGCTGCAGTCCTCCTGATGTGGGCCAGTCCCTTTCCTGGCATGCATACAAACGTCCTACCGTCAGATGCTGTTCAGAGTCCACTGAGCCATGATAAATGGAGATTGTTGGGGTATTTTTATCTGTCTTCTTTATAAACTCCTAACATGATCAAGTGCAAACAGAAAACTCTCCCTCAAGCCCTGCCCCTAGGAATATACAATTCCCTCACCCTGCACAAGTGGGATTATATAGTGAGTGCATGCGTGTTGATGCCAAGCGCCTGGCACGGAGCCTGGCTCAGTAGATATTTATTGAATGAATTTTAAAAAGGAACTGAGGAAACTTCCCTGAACCTCGATGATCCGTGTGCCTGGGGTTTTCCGCGGGACTTGAGCTTGGCTCCGAGCCGGGTGCCTGCAGCGGGGCTCCTGGACTGGTGCCTGCATACTTTATGCGCTGCACCCTGCTCTGGGAGGGGCGACCTCCAAACACTGCCCTCTTCCCAGCTCTGAATGAGCCCACCATTGACTACGGCTTCCAGAGGCTACAGAAGGTCATTCCCAGACACCCTGGGGACCCCGAGAGGCTTCCCAAGGTATTTGGAGGGGCGGGAAGCGGATGCGGGTGTCCTGTGGGCTGGGGGTTGAGGAGGGCCTCGTGGGGATGCTCCTGCTGCCCTCGGGCTGCCCCTCCGGCCCACTGTCTCTCCTGTGCCCTCAGGAGGTGCTGCTGAAGCGGGCAGCCGACCTGGCGGAGGCCCTGTACGGCGTGCCCAGCAGTAACCAGGTAGGACGCCTCCACCTGCCTCCCAGTGCGCGGCCCGCGGCTGCCCCCTCCGGTGCGCGGCTGCCCCGGCCGTGCCCCGCTCTTGTCTCCACAGGAGCTGCTCCTGAAGCGCGCAGCGGACGTGGCCGAGGCTCTGTACAGCGCCCCCCGGGCCCCCGCTCCGCTCGGACCCCTGGCCCCCGGCCACGCGCACCCGGCCGTAGTGGGCATCAATGCCTTCAGCAGCCCGCTCGCCCTCGCCGTGGGCGACGCCACGCAGGGTCCTGAGCCGGGTGCGTCCCTCTCCGCCCCCGCAGTCCGCAGTTAGGTCCGCCCTGCCTGCCTCCGCCGCTACCTGACCCGCTCTCCCTCCAGCAGGCTACGCGCGCAGCTGTAGCAGCGCGTCCCCGCGCGGGTTCGCGCCCAGCCCGGGCTCGCAGCAGAGCAGCTACGGCGGTGGCCTCGGAAGCGGGCTTGGGAGCTACGGCGCACCGGGCGTGGCCGGGCTCGGAGTGCCCGGGTCCCCGAGCTTCCTCAACGGCTCCACCGCCACCTCGCCCTTCGCCAGTGAGTGTCCCCTTGCGCACAGGGGGAGGGACAGAATGGGCTGGGGTGTGGATTCCCAGTGCGTGCCTTGGGACCACGACTCTGGCCTTGCCGTCCATGGAAGCGCAGCCCTCGCTACACTTGACCTCTCCCAGCTCTTATACCCCTCGGGGACTCTCAGGGTCTGGGCCAGGGCACTTCTTGCGGACTGCGAGGTACACAACGTTTGTACCCCTCCCACTGTCCCGAAGCCAGCTATAAACTAAAGGACCTAACTGAAACCTGGGGGCTCGCCCCTTTCTACTTCGCGCCTGGGCTTCGGGAGGAGCCTGGCGCCCCCTGCTGAAACCCTAGAGAAACTCAGGGATTTGAGAAGCAGGCTCCAGCTGGGGCTGTAGTTTAGCGGGACAGTGCCAGCCTGGTAAGCGTGAGGTCGTTGTGAGTTTGATTCCCGGTGCCAAAAGGGAAAAGCAGGCTCCTAGCTGGTGCTACGCCCCAAATGATCAGCGCCAGTGGTCCTTGGGAGGATGTGGCCGCCCAAAGGACCGTCAGGCAGCAGAGCAACCGATCAAATTCTGTGTGGCCAGAGCTGGATTCAGAGTTTGAGGACTGAAATCAGAGCTGTCTAACACTCAGCAAGTTACTATACTTCTTTGAAGTTTAGTTTTTCAGTGGATCAATATCTACACATACACACACATACACACACACACACACACACACACACACTCACCCCAGAAAGGTTGTCAGATCTGAATGTCCCCCTGTGCAGAAGTAGCCAGACAAAATTCAGAAAGATGATATGATTTCACAGGCCCAGCCCCGATTGTAGGTGCTAGCCAACTCACTCTGGCTTCTTGGAGTGAGGCAGCTCAGAGCTGGGTTGATGGGCCAAGTCTGGATTTCATGGGTGAGTGACATCTATAGCTACTTTGATGCTTTGCTATTTTATACCGCCTTCCAGTTCCTTCCAGACATTTACAATACACCTGTTGTGTGCAAAGCACTGGGCTTGGGGAATAATTGCAGCCTTTCACACCTGCAAGAAGTCTCCCTACCAATCACAGAGAAGCGGTCCTCCTAGTCCCAGGAGACTGCTGAGAACTGGGAGGCTGCCCAAGGAACTGGTGGTAGCTGTGCCTGCATGTCCCTCACCTCCGCCCTGTCCTCTGTTTGCCATTGCTGAGAATAGCGCTGCCTAGCCACCTGCAGAATGGTCAATGGGCTTATGTCCTGGGTGCTGGTTTTTCTGGTTAAAGGTTTGAGCCTGACACTCTTCTGAGCTAAATTTAAATTCTGGAGCCCAAGGCCCCATAAGCCAGAGTCCATACAGCCATGGTCCACTGGTATCCTTCACCATTCTCTGGGTTTGCCTTGGATTTAAATCCTTCCCTGGAACACCTCTCCTTGCCCACCTATACACAGTACAGTCAACAGTAAGCAGACATGGCCCTAGGGTATAGAAGCCAGTCACCTGGGGTCTTCCCATTCAGGAAGATAAGAATTCCAGTGCATCAGGAGGATCGAAGTGAGTTCAAGGCCAGCTTACAATACAGTGTGAGACTCTGTCTCAAAAAACAAAACAAAACAAAACAAAACAAAGCTCCAGTGCCTCTTATTTCCTGCATCAGCATCAGCCTGGACATAGCTGAGAGCCATTGCCATCCCATAATACTGCTTGACCACTGCTTGCCTAGGTCCCAATCCACTCCCCATGTGCAGGATGCTTTGTGGCATGACTTCATGGGATATCATTCACATTGAGTTTCTGAGACATTGCTGGAGTGACTTCAGAACTGTCCCAGCCGGGGAGTCTGGGACTGTCTGTGTGGTTCTCCCTTTTGTCTTCTGCATCAGCTGTCAGCAACCCTGGAATGAGCTATAACTCCCAGCACTCTCCAAGCTACAACATGTGGTTGGGATCCCTCTGAGGCAGGAGAGATACAGTACTGGTCTTCCTTTGGGCTCCATGGCCCTACTAGTAATGAGAATTGTCTTAAAGGAAGTGCCAACCTGGGGCAGAGGACATTGGGAAGAGGACATGTTGAAGGCGTCACTGTATCAAGGTCATGGTGGGGTACCAGAGGCACCTTCTCAAGCTACAGAATTCTTCCAGGAAGTCCCACTGCCTGTTGTCTGTTACTTGAACAACACGCAAACCACAGTCTTATTGCTCTTTAGAAGAGAGAGGCTGGCAACTGGGTTCAGATGAGGACAGAGAGATGAGATCCAGAGATTCCCGAGCAGAAGCCCTCAGGAGCAGAGGCTCAGGAAGGACAGGAAAAGCCTGTGTACTGGCAGAGCATGCCACAGCCCTGAATGGTTACGAAGGTAGAAAACAGGAAGCTTTGAGGATGTAGATCCCTCAGTTTTCTTTAAAATTGATGAGCTGTAAGAGGGAAATACTGGAGGCCTCCAGGGTCCAGACCAGAATGACAAGAACTTACATTAAGCTGGAAAGAAACAAAGTGTCCAGAAAAAAAGAATAGAGGGACAGAGTATGGGTGATACTGCAAAGAAGGGTTTATTTGTGGAGGGATTTAGGTTTCTCATGTGTGCTATGTTTGCTCCCAAGCAGAGAAGCCTTATAATAGGAATCTGTATGTATCCCAGGTTCTGTCCCTGACTACTTGTCCCAGCTGATCTCTGAACTCTTGACTCTCTCCCTGGCCCCCTATGAATGTTTCTTAGCATCCCAGTGGTTTGCAGCAGGAATCCTAACCTGTTCATCTGTCGTCTTCAGGGCTATCACTCCTGCTTGGTTTTGTTGGGTGCTCTGGTTTTGCTTTTATTTTGACCAAGTCTGGCCCTGTCATCTCCACTTGCCGGAACTCCCAAGAAGGCAAGAGCCGGCTCAGGACACACGGCTCTCAGCCTACCTCATGGCCCTGTCCTGTGCTGGTCTCCCTGGACCCTCCCAGCCCCAGGGAGGTCTGAACCTAGTGCTGTCCAGCAGCTAATGCAGGGCCCCAACCCCGCTGCTCACGCTGGTGCTGTCTCCCTGTTGTGTCTCCTGCCCACCCTGCCGCCCCTGCCCCTCTCCGCCCCGCCCCGGAGTCATGCCCTCTAGCCCCCCACTGGCGGCTGCCTCCTCCATGCCCCTTCCGGCTGCTGCTCCCACCACCAGCGTCTTCTCCTTCTCGCCTGTCAACATGATCTCCGCTGTCAAACAGAGGAGCGCCTTTGCACCTGTGCTGCGCCCACCCAGCTCCCCGCCCCCAGCCTGCCCCAGAGCCCATGGAGAGGGGCTTCCCGGTGAGTGGTCCATGCTGCTTCACAGTAGTCTGGAGGAAAGGCCATGGTAGTAAAACTGGGACTCAAGGCCTCCTTTCATCCACATCATCGCAACACCTCAGGCTGCATGACCAGCTTGCCCCAAAGGGCCCAGTAGAAAGCTGTGCAGGCTCCGTGGGAAACCACTGGGGTTCCACTTCCCTCAGCCTCACACTGGGAGTGGGCAGCACTCTGGATACTTTCATCTGGCCACTTGATGAAAGGGAAGGAGACCGAAAATCCAGCTGGGAAAGATCTGGAAACCACATCATACCCTCATGCTGTCACACACAAAACAGAGACCCAACTCAGGCTGGAGGAAGCCACACGGGCTATGCCTTCCTCCTGTGTCCCGCAGTGTCCACCAGAGGGTAGCACGCTGCTGTGAGTTGGCTCACTCAGAATGCAAGGGGACTGACCTTAGCTAAAGTTGAGCCCAGTTCCCTCTCCCGCATTTTACAGGATAGGAATTAAAACTAACTCATTCCTCTGTGTCACACTGATAAATGACATGGCTGTCCTTGCACACCCACGCAGCGGGTCCTTTTAGCCAGCAGAACTTTCCCATCCAGGTGGCCCTTCGAAACTTTCTAGCGGAGGGAGACTGACTGACTGTGGGGAAGGAGATGGAGGCAGCCAGATGTCCCAGTTGTTAGGGCTGGTTGGGGGCACAGCTGAGTGACGGTATCTTCCCTGAGAGGCTTGCAGATGTTTCTGTTTGCTGTGGAGTTGTCTCTAGGGGATGTCAGTCCAGAGCATAGCATGTAGCTCAGTACCTGGCACACAGTAAATGCTAAATAATTAGTGGTTTGTTTAATTAAGGAGTCAGAAAAACTCCCTTTAAGCCCAGAGGCAGAGGGCTGCAGTGCAGTTGGTTGAGGAAGAGCGCGTCCTGTTGGACATTGCCCCAGACAGCAATGGGTAGGTATTATTAGGAAAGATGCAGCATTCAAATAGGTAAATGGCCATGGTACTAAGGATTTTATTCAGAGCTTTTGATATGTTAGGATGCACTATGGCTCTTCCAGGAAAGAGGAGTTACAAATATATTTAAATACAAAAGGTGTTTTTATTTATTTATTTATTCATTTATTTTCAAAATGTGTTTTTCAAAGAGCATTTTGAGAGTTGCTCCTGGGCAGGCCCTGAAGGCTGAGAAAGAGACATCCTCGTGGTTTCCTCAGCCTGAAGTGAGCTGCTCTGACTAGGATCTAGTCATAGGGCCTAACCTTGGGCCCTCAAGTCACCCCTGGATCCAGAGTGGGGCCAGGTGGAGCAGCTCCCATGGAAAGCCTAGGCAGGAGTAGTGGGGAGTGCCCTGTGGGGCCTCTGTGCCCCCAGGTCCCTGTATGAGAGGGTTCAGGGATAGTTCAGGCACCCCTCATCTTGCTATTGCATCGGTGGCCCCTGGCCAGGGCTAGGGGTGGCTGACAGCCTTCAGGAGCTACTATATGGCCAGAGAGGGACAGGAAAGTAAAGTGATCAGGCTACCCAGAGCTGATGGTTCCTTTCTCCTTGACCCCAGATCAGCCTTTTGAGGACTCTGACAAGTTCCATTCTCCAGCCCGGGGGCTTCAAGGCCTGGCATATTCCTAATTACGGTAGGTCTCTGGCTGGTTCTTGCCTCCTATCCTGACCCTGGAATGGGTTCCTTTTTCCAAAAGGCCCTAACAGAAATGAGAAGCTGTGGTCCAGGCCTCATTCCCTGGGGCCCATCTAAACAGCAGTTGGAGGCACATGGCCTACCCCAGTGGTCCAAGCTGAATGGTGGAGAGAAGTGGTTTTGTATCCTCTTGCAACCAGCCTTCCTCCAGGACCTTCTTCTCCCCTCTCCCCACCAGGTCTGCAAGTGTTGCCCCCACTGAGCCCGGACTGGAAGATCCTCCAGGATTCATACCCATGCCCTGGCTGATGGCACAAACATACAGGGCCAGTGCTGTGGGCAGACCTCAACCCCTGGACCAAATGGGAGAGGAACCCCCTGTGCTCAAGGTCCCCTCAGCCCCCAAAGGCTTCTGTCACCTCTCTCTTGGGGCTGCCAGGAACCCCAACACTGTGCTGACGCTCTCGACAGAAGAGCGTCCCAGGGAGGTGCTGGGAGGCCAGGCCTCCTTGCTGGGCTGGTTCCTCTGGAAGAGGTAGATTTTGTGCATACCAGGAAGGGGATGCGAGGGGAGCATGGGATCAGGACCATGGGAAAGAGGACAACTCAGGGAGAGGTGACCTGGAAAGGTCCTGGTTGTACCTGGCCCATCTCAACTGATCCACCATCCCAACTTCTCTCCAGTGAAAAGGGAGGTGCCCAGCAGCCTCAGAAGGCCGCCCAGGCTCCCATGGAGCTTCCAGTAGGCGCAGGACCATGTGGCCGCCCCATTCCTTCAAGTCCTGCACACTCATGCTTGCCACATCACGCCTTCTTGTGGGGGCTTCGGCATGAAGGATGCAGAAGTGGGGGTACCGGGGGATGTCTCATGAACTCTGGCCCCACACACAGGCTGACTCTGGTTGGCCCCATGAAATTGTGGCCTCACATTCTGCTCTGCTAAGTTTGGAGAAAACAACAATAAACCAGATGCAGGCGGCCACCTGGCCTCTCTTGCCTGCTTCCTTGGTGTGAGACTGCTTCTCTCGGTGGCCCTGCAGCTCTCACAGGGCCTCTCTGAGCCATCCCTCAGGACAGCCTTCTTACCCCTTGGGCTTTGTAGACAGTCTCAGAGTTGAGCTGACTGGCTGTTTCCTGCCCTGTGTCTACTCTTTGGTCCTGCGTGTTGCAGGGGAGTAGACTGATAAGCCTGAGGACCCAGGAAATGGGTTCAGCTCCAAGAGCTATGCATGGGGACACAGTGAGACCATGGAGGACTTGGTCCCCTACATGTCCACCCAGGACCAAGGTGGGGGTTGTCAGCAAGACATTTCTGGGAACCAGGACAAAGCAAATAAAAACTACCCAGATGTACAGAGATCCAGAAGACCCACACTCAGGCTAGAAGCCCTTAACTGGGCTTGATGGGACAGCTTCTGGCCCCCAGGAGCACCCCCTCAGATACTCCGACCCTTCATCATTTCCCCCGGATCCCAGGCACCTTCTGGCTCTCCTGCCTCAACTGCAAAGGAGGATGTTAAAATCACTAGGCCCGTTCACTCACCCCACCCCAACAGAATCCCAGTTACCCCCACTCATTTTGTTACTGGACAAAGGTCTGGCTGTCCTTTTTGACTCACTACCCAGTGTCCAGCCTGGACCTCAGTGTTTCTTCTTCATGGCACTTCTAGACTCTGACCTCCAGAAACCCCGTCTCTCCCAACCAGTGTGCCCGTGCCTTGTACCTTCTGGACAAACACTCTTGCCAAGGCAGAGGGGCTGGTCCTATCCTTGAGGGGATCACTTCTCTTGTATTCTTGGCTAGCACCCAGAGTTATCTCACCTAGGATTCGTGACAGAGGTGCCCTGCCTCTGGCTACTGTACCCTATTCCCAGTGCTTGCCTGGCCTCCCATCGGTTGTGGCTGCACAAGCTCCTTTCCGCTCAGCTCTGAGCACTTCCCACTGCCCAGGACCCCCTCCCAGGCTGAGCCTCTGCACAACTCTGGTCTGCACTGGACATAGTGGTAAGTGGGTGGTGGTCACACACTGGTTCCTGGGATGAGACAAGTGTCATGATCAGTACTAATGAGACATGGTATCTGTCCACAGTGGTCCCACCACATTGTGTAAGCTACCATTTGAGTCAGTGCTGCCTTCTCTCTCATCCATACACACAAAAAGTTCCCAGCAGATTGTAAATCCAAATGTGCAACCTAAGACAATAAAGCTTCATGCCCCTGAAGGTAGACGAGAAGCCTTTTGGGCAGCTTGAGCTCTAGGTCTGTTTCCTCACCTGCAGGGCTAATTTTGAATTGCAGCAGGGATTGGACATCTTTGAGGTGCTTCAGATGAACCCCACGATCTCCATTCTGTAGGATAACTTTTCCAAATAGGCAAATGGTCAGTTGATAGTGTCTGTCTGCCCAAGAAGAGATGGGCTCTTCACAGTGACTCTGAAGTCGTAACTCCTTAGCTTGGTGTGGCCACCCTCCCCCACACCACCCTCACCTTTGCAGTTCCATCCTCTGCTACCACCTCAGTGGCAATAACAGCAACCACATGGGTGATTCCCACGGAAAGGAACAAATCACCTCCTTGGAGTTACCAGCCTCATGTCTAACTTTTACAAGAGCCTCAAAATAACAGTCCTTCCTGTTATAAAATTACTGTGTGTGGCACTGGCCACATATGTGAACCTCAGATCCTTCTTCTGTCCCTACTTCCATGCTCCTTTTTCTGTACTCTAAGTGTGGGCCTTTTTTTTTTTTTTTTTGCAAAAAATGGTAAATATAGTGTAAATTTTCAGGGTTTTTTTCTGTATGGCTGGTACTTGTATCTTTTTGAGAAATCTTTGCCTACAGTACCAAGTCAAGAAGTTATCTTTTTGTTTGTCTGTCCATTTGTTTGTCTTTTTGAGACAAGGTCTCACTATGCAGTTCACGCTGGTCTTGAGCTCACTTTGTAGCCCAGGCTGGTCTTGAACTCACAACGATCCTCCTGCCTCAGCCTCCCAAGTGCTGAGATTACAGGTGTGTGCCACCACACCTGACTAGGAGGATATTTTAGAAAATGTTTTAGTTTTTATAGACTCATCATCCAACTGGCATTGGCTCTGGTGTATAGTGTGAGCTAGGGATCAATTTTTTTCTTAGGGATACTCAAGGCCCTGCAACATTTACTGAAATGACCTCAATCCAGTAGACACCACACATGAAGTCCATACACACAGAGGTCTGTTCTGATTCTCTGTTCTGATCCACTGATTGTTTTGCCTGTCCTTATGCCCACACCACACTATCTTCATGACTTTAGTTTTACAGAGTTCCAGTGTCTAATAGAGCAAGTTGTTCAACTTAGTTGTTCATGATTACCTTGGCTACCCTGGGTCTTTTTTCCGTAGTAATTTTATAATCAGTCTACTTATTTCTATTTTTTAAAACCTATTTCTTAAATGGGGTTGCATTAAATTTATAAATCAATTAATGAAAAATCAACAATGTTAAAATATTTCAATCTATGAATATCTACTTTTAAAAATTAATATTTAAAGGCCTCTTTGAAATCTTTCATTTATCCCTATTTTATTATTTTATGCTATTACAAATATCATTATCTTAATTTCTTTTTGTTACAGATACATAGAAAGATGATTGTGTACATGTATGTGCATGTATGTATGCGTGTGTGTGTCATACTGAGAATTGAACCTACAGCTTTCATACTGAACTACATCCACAGTGATTTTTTATTCTTTATTGAGACAGGGTCTTGCTAAATTGGTACATTGCCCAGCTTGACTTTAATTTGCAGTCTTCCTGTGTCAGTCTCCCAGAGTGCTAGAATAACAGGCATACACTGTCACACCAAACTTTAACAATTGATTTTCTTTTTTTTGAGACAGGGTCTCACTATGTAGTTCAGGCTGGCCTTGAACTCACTATGTAGCCCAGCTGGCCTCAAACTCCAAGTGATCCTCCTGCTTTAGCCTCCTAAGTGCTGGGATTATAGCTGTGCTCCACTACATCCAGCCTCACAATTACTTTTTATATACTTCTGTCTAGCAAACTTTTTTAGATTAGTTACAGTAATTAATACTTTATCCATAGATTATACTGGATATTCTTAAGTACATGATTATGTCATGTGCAATCAAGGACAGCTTTATTTCTTCACTTGCAGCCTTTATTTCTTTCAATTTGTTTTGACTAAATGCACTGGCTGAAATCTTTCAGTACAGTGTTGAGTAGACATAGTGATAGTGGAAACCTTTGCTTTTTTCTTGATCCTGTATAGTAAACTTACAGTATTTCACCATTAAATAGGATGTTTGGATTATATATAGTCTTCTATTCCTAAAAAATTTTAAACATATGGCTAGATGCCAAATTTTATGAATGTTTTTCTGCATACACTGAGATGATCAAATTACTTTCTCCATTGTCTTATGAATGAGCTGAATTACATTTCTTATATGTTTAATTTTAAATCATCACATTAACAATATGTTTAATTGTAAACTTGGTAAAATGGTATATATCCTTTGTCTAGGGTATTTCAGTTGTAACATGTAGCCTCATTCTCTCTCTCTGTCTGTCTGGTCTGTTTTTCTGCGTGTCTGTCTCTCTGTCTCCCTGTCTCTCTCTCTCTCTCTCTCTCCTTTCTCCTCCTCCTCCTCTTGCAGAAGGCACTTCCTGGTCCTTCCCCTCCCCCATCTCTCAGGAAGTCATGCTTCTGGAAAACAGGCTGCAGACTACCTCATTGCTTCTTGCCATACTAGCTTCCGCTACCTCCTAGGACCTAGAGAGGAAAAATACAAGAACATAAGTTAATCTCTCAATACATCGTTCTGCCTCAGTCTAACCCATCTTTTGCCAGCCTGTTCTAAGTATGATCCCAGCTGACTCCTCAGATCTATTCCCTCACTGAGATCTGTCTGAGCCCTCTGGCTAGTCTGCAGACCCTTCCACAAAGGTGAAGGAGTCCCAACCCCTCCTCGCCTCAACCTTGGAGGGGAGCACAGAGTCAGCCCCCAAGGGCTTGGAGCTGCAGGGGCTTTGGGTGACTTGGGGTGCAGGGGCGTTCTGAGTGCATGAGTCTCATCTGAATGGAAGAGACTTCATAACTCTAAAGATGCAGAAGAGGTGTCTCGGCAAAGCAGTAACAGAAATAAGATGTTCCTTTTTTACTTTTGTATTCCTTGACCAAAGGAGCCAGAGTTTAAAAGGAGAAGGGAAATGCCATGCAGAAGTAGATTTGCTGCTTCTTGGAGCCTCGCATCTTAGGGTCTTGGTTCCCCAAAGTCTTTTCTGCCCCACTCCCATCAGCCTGAGGATATAAGGCACCCAGGAAGCACCCCTGGCTGGTGGCGGGGGAGTGCAGGCTGTGTGTGTAGTTCCCACAGGCTTGTGTCAGGGTCACTGAAGAGCAGAAAAGCCCTCTGGCCTGGGGATTGTTGCCCCTGGGGCTTTTCTGGGAGTTCCACCCACCTGTGAGCCTGGCCACTTAGATACACCTACCCACTCACCCAGAACTGAGTCTGCCTTCAGGTGGATAGGGGAGGATCCAGCACTTTTGGGGCTGACACTGACTCAAGTCCAGCCTGCTTTGGCTTCTGTGGTGAAAGCTAGTTTTTCTGGGCCAGTCCCCAGGCTCTCCTTGGAACTGGGCCTAGAGGTTTACCTTGCCAAGACAAACTGTGGCTGCCAGTGGAATGTGGTGGGGTGGTGGCTAAGCAGGCCCAATCTGGCAGGCTGTCAACAGCACCCCACTGCATCCCCCACATGCAGTCCAGCAGGTTCCCGGGGTCAGGCCAGGCCAGGAACAGTTTTCAAGGATACCAAGCATCTCTCCCACTGTTGAGTGACACAGGGGCAACCCCTCTTGTGGTCTTTCTTGAAAACCAAAAACTCACCACCAAGACTGAAGGTTGCCAGAATTTCTCCAAACTCACTTCCTCCCCTGGGGAGCAGCTCAGCAGCAGAAGGTGTTGGGAAGGGGAGTGTGAGGATGGGCATGTGCCTTTGTGTGTGCAGGTGCGTGTGAGTGTGCAGAGAAAGTGCTCCAGCAAGGCCTCCTCTTCCCTGCACGCTGCTGGGAGGATGCAACTGCAGTTCAATTTGATGAATAATTTATTCAGCTTGAACCATAGAGCCATTCTCTTGGGAGAAATGCTCCAAAAGAGAGCCTGAAATGAGGACTTGGGTGCACATGAAAGCGTTCTCTGGAAGAGAAGGAGGGAAGGACGCAGGTCATGAAAGGGAGAAGAGCTAAGCAAGAGCCAAGCTGAGCAAGAATCTGGTCTCTGTGGGTGACAGGCATGGTCCAGCTCCTGGGGACAGCAGCTCCTACGTGGCCATGGGCAGTACTGTAGAGAAGGCAGCTGTGAGCTATCAGCAGCCAGCACCAGCACAGCACAGGGACAGGCACACTGGCCGGGAAAGAGGGTCTAAGTGGGACACTCAGAGCCCCACCCTGCCCAGCTACCTACTACCTCCAAGACCAGGAGCTGGGTCTGTCCTTTGCAAGTGAGGCTCACAGGATCTTTTCTGGCCAATTGAAAACAAAGAGCAGAGCTCTGCCTGGGAGGCGAATGAGCGTGGGTAGCGCTCTGTAACAACGTGGGCATATGCAGCAGGTAGACTACTGACTTGATGGTGGACACTGTTACGCAGACAAAGGTGGTGTCCACATCGGTACTGCTGACCCACAGCTCCCCAGTTGCTGCCACAGACATCTCTACAAGCTGATCCACCCTCTTGTACCTGAGCTTCTCCTGCACACCCCCTACCTCCCCAGATGAGGTCCCTCAGGTAGGGCGAGGGGTGGCCATCTTGCTGTCCCTCTGATCTCCTTCCAAGATGATGTCGTGGCATTGACTCCTGCTTCCTTCAAGCCTTCCCTTCGGATTTCCCAAACAAAACAAAAAGTACCACGCCTGTTCTGTTTCTCCTGCAGGGCTGGAACAGCAATCCCAGTTCTCCCTACACGGTGTGGGCACTCCAGAGTGAGGAGGGGGAAGATGACAGCAATGAGACAAAGGCCAAGGGGACCCCAGGGGACATGGTGCTATGGCAGAGACAGAGACGGGAGCATGCTCCAGGACAGTGGGTGCTCAGAGAGGCCTTGGAAAGCTGGGAGGTGCGTGCACGGAGGAGTAGGAAAAACTAAAGGATGTGTGCAGAAAAATTTTGCACCAAAAAACCCAAAAACCAGAAAGGAGCTGTGGACACTCCCTAAGATGGAGTGTGTAGTTTTCCTTATCCCTTCTGCTAAGTGTACCTTGAAAGCCCAGGTGTTGTATATAAGACAAACATAAGAGCCCAAGTGGAGGAGAAAAGGAGATAGATTAACTAAGGGCCTCAGCATCTGAGGAAAGATATGGCAGAGACTTCCTTGGGTTTTCTTTTTACTCCACTTGACCTAGATTTATAACTTGAAAAGCAAGCAAACCAGAAATACCAGTGAGTGCAAAAACAAACAAAAAATATCCCAACAAAAACCTGCTCCCTTGAGCCAAAGGACCAAGTAAAGAGCAACCTAGCAAGACAGAAACTGAGAAGTGAAAACCCCTACACTCCCCAAACTCCACAGAGAAAACAGACGTGACCCTACCTACATCACACCAGCAAGGTAGTAGGGAGCCTCAACTCCACCCTCCCAGGGTGCCCTGAGGTCCCCCAAAGACCACACCAACATGGTCTCAGACCAAGTGCAGTAAGGGGATTCAGCCCCTCCAAAACATGTGTCAGCAGATTTCGTTTCTCCTGAGACCTCTCTCCTTGTCCTGCAGATGCCCAGCTTTTCCCTGTGTCCTCGCATGGCAGAGGGAGCGAGAGCATCCCCTAAGAGCACCAGGCTTATTGGATCAGGCCCAGATGACCTCATTTACCCTTAATTACCTTGGCTCTATCTCCAAATACAGGCACATTCTCAAATAATGGAGGTAATGACTTTAACATATGAATTTGGGAGGAAACAATTCAGTCCATTGCAGTATCATTTATAATAGCTGAAGAAATCAAAATACTTAGATATAAATCTAACAAAACACATAAAGGATCTGTAGCTGAAAGCTACAAAATGCTAATGAAAGAGATCAAAGCAGACCTAATAAATGGAGAAATATGCTGTGTTCATGAGAAGACGCAGTTTAGTTAAAATGTCAACCGCCCCAATTGGTTTAATATAACTCCAATCAAAATCCTAGAAAGAATTTTTGCAGAGACACAAGCTGAAACTAAAATGTATGTGGAAAGGCAAATAAAATAGCAAAAACAATTTTGGAAAAAGTCATAGGTTTCACACTACCCAAGTTTTGTGGTGTGTTCTTTTGGGGAAGGATTAGATTTTTACATTGTGGCAAAACATGCTTAAGATAAAATTTACCATTTAACCATGAAGTGCTCAACTCGGTGTTATTAAAAACATGCACAATGTTGTATAACCATCACTACTATACTGTTACTTACTTCCAAGAACTTTTTCATCATCTCAAACAGAAGCTGTGTACCCATTAAACACTAACTCCTCACTCTTCCTTCAGCCCCTGATAATGGCCATTCCCCTTCCTGACTGTGTGAATTTACCTACTCTAAGCACCTCGGCCGGACAGAGTCGTGTACCTGTCCTCGTGTGTATGGTTAGTTTCACTTAGCACAATGTTTTCAAAGTTCATCTTTGCTGTAGCTTCTTTCAGAATTTCATTCCTTTTTATGGCTAAGAAATATTCTATTATATGTGTAGACCACATTTTGTTTATTCATTCAACTCTTGATAGATTTTTTTTCCCATCTTTTGGCTATTGTGAAATGATGAACACTAGTACACATGTATCATTTCTTTTGGGTATATACTGACAAGTAGAATTGTTTGTTTTTAATATAACAGCAGAGGATTTATTTGAAAAAAGATGAAAAAGAGCAGATAGACAACTACTGTGGAGTATACAAGGCATCAGAGCTGAAGGCCATGAAGTGGAATTGTTGAGTCCTGTGATTCTATGTTTAATATTTTGAGGCACCTCTATTTTCTACAGTGGCTGCAACATTTTACATTTCCACCAACAGTTCACAAAGATTCAGATTTCCCTATATCATCATCAACATTGTTTATTTTCAGTTTTATTGATAATGGCCATCCTAATGGATATCACAAAATAATATCTCCAGTGGTTTTGATTTCCATCCCCCAGTAACAGGGTAGCCAAGTTTTTCATGTGTTTTTGCTTTTTTTTTTTTTTTTTTGCTATTAATGAGTTGTATAGGTTGTTTTTGGGGGGTTTTTTTGTTTTTGTTTTTTGTTTTTTTTGAGACAGGGTCTCGCTATGCAGTTAAGGCTGGCCTTGAGCTCACTTTGTAGCCCAGAGTGGTCTCACACAATGATCCTCAGCCTCCTGAATGCATGCACCACCATGCCCAGCTGAGTTGTATAGGTTCTTTATACCAGGCCAGGGGAGCAAACGGGTACTGCCAAATTTAAATTTCTATGGAAGTTTCATACCATTCTGTGACTTGTCTTTTTATTCCCTTGATAGTGTTCTTTGATAAACAAGAGTTTTTAATTTGGATGAGGTCCGATTTACTTTTGTTATTTTTGCCAGTGCTCTAGTATCATATCCAAGAAATCACTGACAAATCCAGTGTCATGAGGGCTGGGGATATAGCTCAGTGGAATAAGCGCTTGCTTAGCAAGCGCAGGGTCCTGAGTTCAATCCCCAGTACCGCAAAAAAAAAAAAAAAAAAAAAAAACCGTTAAAAAAAAATCCAGTGTCATGAGATTTTCCCATTTTCCTTTAGAAATTTTATAGTTTTAGCTGTTAGGCTTAGAGTTTTGATCATTTTGGGTCAAGGTTGTATATAGTGTGGGGTGAGGGTCCAGCTTAACTCTGTTGCATATGCACACTCCCCAGTTTTATGATGTATCACAAAGCTAGAGCTGTTGAGGTAGTGTGGCATTGGTGAACAGATACATATATATCAATACAACAGACTAAAAATCCCAGAAATAGATTCATTTAAATATGGTTAACTGTATTTTTCTCTTTTACTTTTTCTTTGCACTTTGTTTTGGTCAGTTGTTTTTTGGGAGATTTTGTTTGGTTGGTTGATTTTATTTCTTGTTTTTGGTGGCACTGGGATTAAGCCCAGTGTTTTATACATGCTAGGCAGGTGCTCTACCACTGAGCTACATCCCCAACTCTTCATTAAAATTTTCTACTTTTGAGGCAAGGTCTCACTAAACTACCCCACTGGCTTGAAATCTACAGTTCTCCTGTCTCTGCCTCTCTAGGAGCTGGGATAACAGACCATGCTCCTAGCTGGACAACTAATTTTTAACAAAGATATAAAGACAATTTATTGAAGAAACTTCATTGAGGAAAGAACAGCTTTTTTAATTAAAAGCACTAGAACAACTGGACTTCCATATACAATCAATCAATATATCGATAAACTTAGTGTGGTAGCACATGCCTATAATCCTAGCACTTTGGGAGGATGGAAAGTTTGAGCCTAGCCCGAGCAAATTAATGATCATGTCTCAAAGAAGGGGATGGGAATGTAGCTCAGTATGAAGGCCCTGGTCAGTCTCCAACACTAGACACACACACACATACACACATCACCTATGAAAGTGATACTCTATAAAAAAATTCAAACTTCTATCTTGCAAAGAATATTATTTGGAGAATTGAAAGAGTCTTTCCTTTCCCTGCCACAGCCACAGCCGTGAGTATACTCAGGAGTCAGAGGGCTACCGCTAGGGTCCAGGGCTGTAGCTCGGTGCCTAGCATGCACATGAATCTCTGGGTTTGAGGGCCCAGGCACTCTTTTTTCTTTTGGGCAAGTCACCACAGAAAAAGAAAGGACTCCATTGAGACCAATGGCATTGCCAACTCTGGATCTGCTGATCCAGAAGTTGATCAGAGATGAAGACTATTCTTTCTTGGGCTGAATGCAGAAAAAACATCTCAACCAAAAGAAGGATATATGGAAACGGGGAGCAAAAGAGTACTGCCAAGGCTCTAGTCCCAAAGAAGATAAGCTGACTTGGGACTGGAGAGTTCTGGGAGAGTTTGTGCCAGCTACACAGAACATGCCCTGAATCTGAGCACCACATGTGCCTGTACCTGAAGTAGGGAGAAACACTCTAAGCCAGCTAACTCTCATGGAACACAGCCACAGGCTGAAGGCAAACAAGGACCTCAGGCAGCTTCCAGCTGACCAGGCTAGAACCCATAGACCTAGAACCAAGGGACCACCAAGATACAGTGAAGAGTATTGGTGTCAGCCCTCTCTGGGGGCCCAAAGGAGATTTTCACAGGTGAGGTCCCCAGATTAAAGAAGGCACGTGTGCAAGACATCAGCAACAACAGTAGGCAGCATGGAACAGAGCACAGCGCACAGCACGAGAGCATAAGACCTGCTGGCATCTTTATTGTATAATTCTTATATAGTTTGTTATCTCATACTTATGTTCTTACATAGTGCTGTAACCCGCACATATGTGTTTACCTGGGCTAGCCGTGGTTACAGTATTCCACTGTGAGCCTGACCTAGTCAAGCAGGGTCATGTCCTCAGGTGTCCTTAGATGCCCCTGAGCTCTGAAGCAGTCTGAGCAGTTCCCCACATCTGCTTTCCATACCATCAGTTATCAGGAACCCCTGCAGTGAGTCCCCAGTCTCCTGCACAGAGTTATGGTGTGTGGCAGGGAGAAAGAACAAGAGATAAAATAGAGGTCCAGTCAGGGATCTGGGATGACCCATTCTTGGGGGAACAAAAGGCCATGAGGCACCCAGAACCTTGGTGTTCGTTATATCTGAGTCGAGGCCAGTGGGTGAAGGGCAGTGGGTGTTTCCCAGAACAGTAATGGAAACTATGATGGACTAGTAAGAACAGAGCATTCTTGGAACAAAGCATTCAAAGACAAGGATGAGACCGGGAAACAATGAGGAAATTGTAGTTTCCCAGGGTGCCTTATCCTCTTTAGTAGGTCTTATCTTGCCCTGTGATCTCACAGCAGTCATTAGCCCTAGGGCTTCCAGCTGTGACCAGAAAAAAACAGGGAGTTTCCACATTCCAGTATGGCCCACAGGACAAAACAAGCACAAGCTTTGGACATCTCCTAGACTAAATTTATAATTCGTGGTTGCTAACCAAGGAGGGCCTCCATGCTGGGGGAGTCTTCAAGACTGTTCACAGAGGGGCCCAGGATATGGCTCAGTGGCACAAGTGCCTACCCGGCAAGCACAAAGTCCTGAGTTTGATTGAGGAAAAAAAAAAAAAAAAGACTGTCCAAGGAGCAAGACAGTGGGATAAGAGCTCCTCTCCTGTCTGCACACAGTAGCCTTGGTGATTACCGGGCTCAATCAATTTAAATGTAACAAGACTTTATTTGCTTATTTGCTGAAAGAGAGAGAAGAGGAGAGAGGAAGGGAGGAGAGAGAGAGAATGAAAAGCCGAACCACAGATTGCAAGAAAATATTTGCAGATCCCATAACAGACAGAGGAATTGTATTCAATTCTCAAATTTCAAAAATAAGAAAAGCAACACAATTTTTTAAATATGTAAAAGAACTCTCAAAACTCAACAGGTAAAAATCAAATTATAAAGGGAGCAAAAGGCACAAAAAGATATTTCACCAAAGAGCAGCTACAGATGGCAAAGAAGCACATAAAAAGATGTCCAACATCATTGGCCATTAGAGAAATTCAAATTGAAATCATGATAGAGCAGTTAAGTAGACACATAATGGACAAGTAAAATGACAAGTAACAAGAGGTGAGTGTGCAGAGAAGCCAGATCTCTCACACATTGCTGGTGGGAATGTAAATGGTGCAGACATTCAAGAAAGAGTCTGAGCCGGGCATGGTGGCACACGCCTGTAATCCCGGCACTCAGGAGTTTGCGACCAGCCTGGGCTACAAAGTGAGCTCAAGGCCAGTCTGATCTCCATAGCGAGACCATCTCGAAAAGACAAAAAAAAAAAAAAGAGTCTGAACATTTCTTATAAAACTCAACATGCACTTATGATATAATACAGCAATCACAGTCTTGGGCATTTATCCCAGAGAAATGAAAATTTGTGTTCACAAACCCTATTCATGAATGCTTGTCATGGTTCTATTTATGATATCAAAACATTGGAAACAACTGAAATGTCTTTTAATGAATGAATGGTTGAACAAACTCTGGAACATCCATATAATACAATATTATTCAGCAATAAAAAGATATGAACTACTGATACGTGCAACAACCTTGATAAATGTCAAGGATATTATGTTTACCAGAAAAAAGCCAATCTCAAAAGGCTACATACTGTATTATTGCATTCATACAGCATTCTCGAAGTGACAAAGCAAGAGAAATGAGGAAGAAATTAGTAGTTGCCAAGGGAAAGAAATGGGGAGGAGATACAGGAGGCAAATACAGAAAGGTAACACAATGGAGCTCTTCTTCAGGGAGGAAACCATTCTGTACATGGGATACAGTTGCATAAACCATACTCAGCACACACACAAATGAAAGAGTTTTTTAAATGACAGATACAGGATAAGGGCTGTGGTAAGTTAAATAATGCATCCGTATCAGTCTTCTGGTTTTGATATTTGTATTAGTTTGCTGCAGCTACCATGACAAAGTCCCACAGGCTGGGTGGCCTAAAAACTAGCAGTTTATTTTTTCATGGTGCTGGAATTTAGGAGTCCAAGTTCAAAGTTCTGGCAGATTTGGTTTCTGCTGAGGCTTCTTCCCCTGGCTTGTAGGTGAATTCTTCATCTCTGCGTCTTCACATGGCCTTTCCTCTGTGCATGTCTTGTCCCGGAGGAGAGACGAACCTTTTCTTCTTCTTTAAGGACACCAGGCATGTTGGGTTAAGTTCCACCCATCTGACCTCAGTTTACCTGAACCACCACTTTAAAGGCCTTATCACCATATGCAGCTATACTCTGGGTGTTAGGACTTCAGCATATGAATTTTAGGGAAAGACATTCAACCCATACAATATTGTACTACAGCTGTATGTCACCACCTGGGGACGCTGAGTAAGCACATATGGATCCCTTTGTACTATGTTTGCCATTTTCTGTGACTCTGTAATTATTTTAAAAGTAGCAATCTTACACATTGGCATAAGATTTGAAAGAGACATATATGAATGAAATATATGTGTGTGTGTGTGTGTGTGTGTGTGTGTGTGTGTGAATGGTAAATGAACACATGAAAAGATATTCAGCATCATTAGTCATTAAGGAAAATACAAACGAAAACCAGAATGAGAAAGCATTATATCCTTGTTATAGTGGGTGAAATAAAAAAATACTGTGATGAGGATACCGAGCAATAGGAGCTCTCACAATTCAAAACAGTACAGCCGTTCAGGAAATCAATTTCTTGTTTTGTTTTGTTTTTGTTCTGTTTCAGGGTCTTTCTGTGTATTCAAGGGTGGCCTTGAACTCATGATGTAGCCCAGGCTGGCCTTGAACTTGTGGTGATCGTCCTGCCTCAACCTCAAAACATCAATTTCGTATAAACACACTTATCACACGACCCATCAATCCTACCTCTAAGTATTGATCCTGAAGAAGGAAAACTATTCACCAAAACCTGTAGATGTTCACAGCAGCAGTATTTATAGTGACCACAACGGTCCAAATATCCTCCAGTGCGTAAACAGATAAACAAACTGAGGCACATCACAGGATGGAATGTTGCTCAGATATAAGAGGACACACTATGGACACATGCAACAACATGGATGTATCTCAGCTGCATTATGCTGGGTGAAAGACTCCATTTACATGACACTCCGAGAAAGGCAAACAATAAAGCCACTCCAGGTCTCTTGGTTACTATTTGCATGGATACCATTCCCTCCTACCTTCAAACTATTTGTATCTTTGAATCTAATGTGCCTGTTCTAAGGTTGAGCCATGCTCTGTTAACCCATTGTGTCAATCTCTGCCATATTATTAGGCCGTGTAATCCAATTGCATTCACACTGAAAAGGTGGGATTTACATTTGCCAGTTGGTTAGTTGTTTTCCATGTCTTTTTATCTATCTTCCTCCATTGCTGCCTTCTTTTTTGCTAAAAATAAAAAAGTTTCTTTATTTTGTTTTTGTTTTGGGGGTTGAGACAGGGTCTTACTATGTAGTGTAAACTGGCCTTGAACTCACTATGTAACCCCGGCTGGCCTCAAACTAACAGCAGTTCTCCTGCCTCAGCCTCCCAAGTGCTAGGATTACAGGTGTGCACAACTACACCCAGTTTGAAATAAGTATTTTCTATTGTGCCACTTTAACCCTCCTGGGGTGTGTGTTTGGGGGGGTGTTTATTAGGGATTGAATCCAGAGCCTTTGCACTGAGCTTTAGGCTCACTCCTTTTTTACTTTTTATTTTGACACAGGGTCTTGCTAAGTCACTAAGTTACCCAGTCTGGGAATTTGCAATCCTTCTGCCTTAGCCTCTCTCTCTTTTTTTTTTTTTTATTTTCTTCGAGTTTTTTTTTTTTTTTTTTTTTTTTACTGTGTGTATGTGTGCACGTGATTTCCCTGCAAATCATAGTAACACATTTTGGGGGGGCGTACTGGGGATTGACACTAAGCTATGTCACACCTCCCCCTTTTTTTGAGACAGAGTCTCATTAAATCACTAAGTTGCCCAGACTGATCTTGAATGTATGATCTTCCCGCCATACCCTCTGGAATTACAACCATGTGCCACCATTCCCAGCATAACACCTCAGCTTTTAACAGCTAGCTTGCTAATTTCAATAGAGTATAAAACTTTATTTAATTTCAACAGTATACAGTTGGGGTTGGGGATCTAGTTCAGCAGCATACGTGCCTGCCTGGCAAGTGCAAGGTCCCGAGTTCGATACCTGACACCAAAAAAAAAAAAGAGACACTCAACAGTATACAGTAACTTTGCTGCTGTTTAGTTCCATTCCCTCTGCACCCTTTTGTGCTGTTATTGTTGCACAAACTACATCTTAATACTGTTCCCTACCTTTCTGAACAGCTTTGAGATATCTTTCACAACCATACAGTTTGTTCACTTAAAGAGTATAATTCAATGGTTTTAGACGAGATCAGGCACATTCAGGGAGGTATGGCTATAGACTAATTCAATAGTTTTAATACATTCTCAGATTTGTATTAATCAGTTCAATAAATTTTATTTTTTTCTCAGTAAATTTTAAAACATTTTTATCACCTCAAAAGAAATAAAAACAAAAATCCCGTTCCTTTTAACTGTCATTTTTCTCTCCCAGTCATGCCCAGACTATAAGCCACTACTGATCTTTTCTGTCTCTACCAATTTGCCTGTGCTGAACACTTCATGTCAATGGAGTCATACATTACATAGCCTTGGTAATGGCCTTTTCTACTTAGCATGTTTTCCAGGTTTATCAGTGTTTTATCATGCATTCATATTTCATTCCATTTTCTTTCCTCAAAATTTTTTTCCAAAGATAGGAATTTTAAGATTTTAAAAGTTTTAGATTATGACCAAATATGTTTAACCTAAAACTTAGCATCTTAACCATTTTACATGTACAGTTCAGTAGCATTAAATATATTTACATTGTTGTGCAATCACCACTACTTCCAGAAAGCTTTTCACCTTGAAAAACTGAAATTCTATACCCATTAGCACTTAGGAGGCTGAGGCAGGAGGATCATTGCAAGTTCGAGGCTAGTCTGAGTTACATAGTGAGTCCAGGCCAGCCTGAACTACGTAGTGAGACCCTGTCTCAAACACACACACACACACACACACATCCTTCTCTCTCCCCAGCCCTGGCAAACACTATTCTCTCTGTGTCTCAATTTGATTACTCTAGGTATGGCATAGAAGTGTGAACATATGCACTTTATATGACTCGCTTATTTCACTTAGCATAATATCTTCAAGGTATAGCCATGTTGAAGTACAGGCCAGACTTTCCTGTCTTTATGTCTAATTTCCCACTGAATGTTGGTAAATACCACATTTTACTTAATTTATTCCATCAATGAAACCTGGGTTGCCATTACCCTCTGACTGTGGTGAAAATGTTTTGACCACAGGGAATAAAGCTGCTATGAATATGAGGTTACAAATATTTCTTTGAGCCTCTGCTTTTAATTATTTTTAGGTATAAAGCTAGAAGTGAAATTACTAGATTATGTGATTATTCTGTTTAGTTTTCTCGTTAGTTGGTTGGTTGGTTGATTGGTTTTGTTCTTTGAGACAGGATCTTGCTATATAGTTAAGACTGGCCTTGAACTCACTATGGAGCCCAGGCTGGCCTCGAATTGTAGCGATGCTCCATTTGGCACTTGGGATGGTTGTCATATCAAAAACTCATAAGCAAAAGCAGGCGTGCTGGTGCATGCCTGTAATCCCAGCATTGGGAGGCTGAGGCAGGAGGATTGTTGCAAGTTTGAGACCAGCCTGGACTATAAAGTGAGTTCAAGGCCTGCCTGAACTGCATAGCAAGACCCTGTCTCAAACAGACAACAATCAAAAGACAACAACAAACAAAACCAAATACAGGCGCCCATTTAAACTGCGGTGGATCAGGAGTCATTAGTGACTCTACTCACCTGCACACAGAGCTGCTCTGGAGTCTTACTTTTGGAAGGGGATCCCCAGACCTTCCAGAGGATCATGGGAGCAGCTTTCTTCTTTTGGGTGGCTCTTTCCCTCACATGGTTGTGGGGGGGCGCTGGCTTTATCCTTAAAAGGTGAATCCAGTCATCTATCTGTGCAACCTTTACTGCAGTGGGTGCGACAAGGTTCACTAAAAAGGGGCTCTTTCATTTTGGTTTAAGCTAGTCTGCAGGAGTCCCTTCTTTCTAAGTTTCAATGAGCCTTTGGTCTCCATGGAAGATACAAGATGGTCTCCCTGGGCCAGAAGCTGCCAAGAGTTTTTTTCTACATATTTGGATAGTTTGTTGTACATGGCCCAGATTAATAAGATACCTTAAGATTCTTGTGCACTCTAGGTCCACTACCATATTGGAATATAGAAAAGGCCTCCCATATAGGAGCTGAGGTGGACTCATATTTAGCCCAGTTTGAGGGTGTTTTGAGTCCTCATGAGAGCTACTGACAATGATCAGAGCCAAGACTCAGAAGTCTCTTGGCAAAGTCTTGCCAGAGTTCCCTTTAGGGTCTATTTGGCCCTTTTAAACTTTTCAGAGGACTGAAGTCTCCGTGAAGAATGGAGATGGTGTTTTATTCCTAAAGACTTTGCCAAAACTGGAAAACTGCCCCAATTTTAATTGTAAATCTCATCCTAGAAAGGGAGTAAGACAGTGCAGTACAATTAAAAGCTAATGGTTAAATATTAGACCTTTGAATTGATGTCAAAGGAGTAATGAAGCTCTGACAAGGGCCCCTCTTCATCCCGATTTTTTGTCTTTTTGAGACAGGGTCTTGCTATGCCATTCAGGCTGGCCTTGAGCTCACTTTGTAGCCCAGGCTGGCCTCGATCTCACAACAATCCTCCTGCCTCAGCCTTCTGAGTGCTGGGATTACGGGTGTGGGCCACCACATCCGGGCTTGACCCCAATTATGCCTATAGATCTAGAGGAGTGTTTTCCTGAGAAGGTAGTTAAAACAGAGTGAGGCTGGGTGTAAGAGCCAACACTTATAATCCCAGGACAGAAGGCTGAGGCGGGAAGATCACTGAGAGTTTGAGGCCAGCCTGATCTACATAGTGAGTTTGAGGCCAGTCTGAACTACAGAGATCCTATCTCAAAAACCTAGAAAGCAATCAATCAGAGTAAGCTACTTTTTTTCTATATGGAATTGAATTTGCTTACTCATGACCTCCAAGGTCACCTGGAGTTCCTTACAGGAGATGGAGATGTCCATCACAGGGACATTGCAGTTTTCCCCAGGACCCTTCAGTCCTCTTTGTCAGAGCAAAAGGTGAAGTTTTGGCTGGCCTAGCCCTTCTCTGGGACCTGGGACAGCCAGTCCTTTAGTGCCATGTATCAGACACACCAGCCACCTGACATAGCATGGCCCAGGGGGTAACCTAGTATAGTCGTGTGTCCTGTGCTCCTTGTCCTGTGTCCTTGAATTTAAAGCAGGAATTATTTCCTTGATTGGGTTATCCTTGGATTACTTGGGTGTGCTTAAAGCACTGTTAATTGCAGCAGCCATAATTTTGGCCTGTCTTTGTTGTTGTGCTTTTTTTGTTGTTGTTGTTGTTGTCTTTTTGAGACAGGGTCTTATTATGCAGTTCAGGCTGGTCATGAACTCACTTGGTAGCACAGGCTGATCTCAAACTCAAAATGATTTTCTTGCCTCAGCCGCCTGAGTGCTGGGATGACAGGAGTGCGCCACCACGTCCAGCTGAAAGTGGACTAATTTAGTAATCACACACCCATGATCCCAGCAACACACACTCTAGATCCAGCCACCTCCGAAAAGTCCCACCTATGATCACATGAGGCTTTGGCGGGTGGGGGTGGGAATGTAGACAAAAGCCATAACACCAGGAGAGGTCAAAAGAAAGGGTCAAAGTTTGAAACCCATCTGCAAACCTACTAGGATCTTCTAAAAATTGGTCTACATGTTCTTTGCATTGTTGGTTATCTGCCACTGAAAAGGGACCCTGGACTCAGGTAGTTCCCTCTATTCCTGGGACCTCTCTTGGAGGCAGGACGAGTTGCGAGCTGTAACAGTAAAAACTCCACTCCAAGTATGTGGGGCTTAGCTATCTGAGAAGTATGAGAAGCTGGGGAATAGTGGGTCTCTGGGGATCTAGCCACTGGCAAAATTCCTGAGTCACTTGGAAAGGGTGGGACTGATTTCCTGGGCTGAGGATTCTAAGGAGGAGGTTGAGATATCCCAGGTGGCTTCTTTCATGAAACACGTGGAGGACACCCACATGCACCTGAGAGACATGTGGGCCTGAGGATGGGATCACCAGTGGTACCCATCTCCTCTTTGGGGGCCTCTTTAAGCCCCATACCTCTTGGGCCTTTACAGCAGGGTGGTTTCTAATAAAGAACTAGAAAAGCTAGCAGTAAGGGATTTCAGACCCCTTTGTTTGTCTTTTGCAGCAAAGGCCTAACTAAACAATAGTGTAATTCCGACTCACATTCGGTACCCATTTCTTGAGATTTCCTAGTTTATCCTAAGGCCTGATGGTGAAGTTGGTGGGATGAGACAGTGTTTCCCATGGTGCTTCACAGGGTCCACGGAGAAGGAGAAGAGACTAAGTCTGGGTTCTTCCGAGGGCATCTTGGGGACATCTCCCATAAACTCACAACTGCACCTCTGGTGAAGCAGGCAACAAAGCAAGCAGGCAACAGAAAATGGAGATTATGAGGACAGGGAAGTAGAGCTGGACTATTTTAGTCAATACATAACAGACCATATCTTTGTCCTTGGAACTTTCTAAGGTTTCTTTTTTCTTAAATGCTGAGGAGCACGTTTCTATCTCTACTGCCTTAAAAGTAATTATTAAGGTCTTTTGTTACCAGCACACATGCATATCCATGTTTACAGCAGCACAATTCACAATAGCAAAGCTGCAGAAACAGTCTAGATGTCCATCAAGAGATGAACAGATTAAAACGTGGTGTTTATATATGCAATGGAATATTACTCACTCAGAAAGAACATGCCATTTGCAAGAAAATGAACAGAATTAGAAACCATCATGTTGAGTGGAATTAGTCAGACACAGAAAGTTGAATACTGCATGTTTTCTCTTATAAGAAAACCTTAAAAAGCATAAATAAATAAATAAATGAGAGAGAACAGGAAGGAAGACTTCTGAGAGCGGGAAATGGGGTAGGGGAGGAAAGCAGGGAAGGGGATTGGAGCAGATGAAGATATGTCAATTGCATGTATCAACTTCCCCAAATAAACTCCATCATCATCTAATATTAGCATGCACTAATAAAAGTTTTTAATTAAAAACAGCATGGAAATTTCTATCATCCTGTCTCTAGTAACATACCTGCTAAACAGGAAGCAATGGTAAGAGTGGCAATTTCACTAGGACAGTCCCACGACATGGTTGGGAATTCCACTGGTGATTGCTGACACTGGCTGTTACACAGTGTAACACAGGATATAAGGTTGCACAGGATCAGAGGCTAGCTTCTGTTCTCATGGAGACTGTGTAAACTTCCTGAACCTTTTAATGAATCCATTTTACTTAAGCCATCTAGATAGATGCTGTCATCTACAACTAAGAACTGTTGTATCTGGTGAAACCAAAATGGAAACCAAGAAATCACAGACCAAACCCAAAAGCACAATGGAAAGAAATTCCAGCCCCAAGAGCAGACAATTTCAAACTACGATGTTAGAGTCAGGATAATGATCCTGTGGCAGGTACGAAAAGAGTACACAAGGTGGGGCTCAGGGGTGCAGAGAGAAGTTTTTGACCTGCAGTGTTTTGTGTGAATGTATACAGATGTACATTTATATACACTTCATTGTGTATGTTTAAGATGAGTAAAGACTTTTTTTGAAAAACTGACAGTTTTGAAGAGGAATACAAGGTGAAGAGAAAAGGTGCAGGGAAACAAGACCCTAAACCTCTCATTGAGGTTGGTCGTCATGGCACACCTGTGTAATCCCAGCAATCTGGGAGGCAGAGGCAAAAGGATTCACATCCCAGCCTAGCTGGGCAATCTCCTGAGAAACTCTCAATTTAAAAAGAGGGAGGGTTGGAACTCAGTGCAAAGGCCCTGGGATCAATACCCTGTACTGGAAAAAGTCTTTCTCCTTGTGAGTAAGTGAGCTTGAAAATGAAGATTGAGACAGAGAAAAGACACCTCCAGAAACAGTGCAAGAGCCAAGTGCTAGGCACACTTTACATAACAGAATGCTACAGGCTCTCTTTAGGTCAGATTTTGCCCACTGTCCTTGGAAAGTCTACTTAGAAGCCTACATTTTATAGGTTTCCTTGCTGGACATTAGGAAACGGGGCGGGGGGAATTCTTCTGTTTCTGGCCCTAGCCATTTCAAGTGGCTACAAGGGCTCTCAGGTGGCTACAGGTGACCATGTTGATTGTGGGTTCCAGCACCAATATAAGCAAATACAGCTTGTAAACACCAGCCCAGGAGTGCTGTCAGCTCCAGCTTTCAGAGTGAAATCCCCCTCTCCCTTTTCCTTACCCAACCTAAAATCTTCATTTCCAATCTCTAGCGTTAAATTTTCCTGTGCTTGCAATACTTAGGATGGGTAGTTTTTCCAGCAAGACAACACTCACACATAATCCCTCCTCAAGTCTGACACTAACCAAAGCCTGTCATTTATCAACACTGAGAATGACTGGTGAAGCAAATCCAGATGGTCTCAGCTGATGTTTGGTGTTTTCCTTCTTGCACTGGGCCATCCATATACCCACACCCAGAGCACCTCCCATCTGAACTCCTACAAGCACCATCTCTGTGGCATCGACTGAGTCCTGGCAAATCTGTTGCACCAGTTTTCCTACCTGTGCAACTCCCATAGCAACCAGCCTTTGCCTCTGCAAGCCTCACAGTTAACCCAGGAATCCCTGGAGGGCAGGCGTGGGCACTGTTAACCCTTAGACCCCTTGCTTGCTTGGCACTGGGCAGGTGCTTACAGGAGTAATGGCAGCTGAGGCAGAAGTTCATAGGCAGAAAATGAGCTGCTCTGCAAGTCCTGGGCTTAAGAGCCCAGGTGGGGGCCTCTTTCCACACTGTATCTCCAGAAGTCAAGAGCATGGGCAAACGTATGCAGAACAGGGATGGAGACATGGGAAGAACCAGGCCCAGAGACAACAGGAAGATGGACAAAGAGGGCAGGAAGCTTTAATGAGCCAGAGTGCCTGCTCCTCAACAGTATCCCTCCCTCCCCACTCTTCCCCTTTAGTTCTGGACAGGTCCAGCCTGCCCAAGGCCCTGGCTCTCTTCAGCAGGATGGTTAATCCTTCTGTGCCCTCAGCCGCTCCAGCCGCCTCCGAAGGTCTGGGGGCACCTTGGCCCCTGCTGCCAGCAGCTCTCTCAGTCTCTGTTTGGGAGTCTTGGTGAGAAGGAAATTGCAAGGGGTTGGACCCTCTTCAAAGGTGACCCGGCAGCTCCGTGTCACTGAATGGTACCCTTCAGCACTGGCAGTCACCATATAGTCCCCTGGAGTCAGCAGGCGCCAGTAATCCCCACCCCATGCTGAGGAGAAAGAAGGGAAGAGTCAGGACCCGGTGATCCCCTGCTCCAGACTCAGCCAAAAGCCCTCGGGTCCCTCCCCACGCCTCCCTCCACACACACCCGTGGTAACATCGTGGTTAATCCCTTCCACAGCAATGACAGCATCAGCAATCCCCTCCTCGGTGTCCTTGTCCCGCACAACTCCCGCGATGCTCATGCGCACCTGTGTGGGAGAAAGTTATCAAAACGCTTCCCCCTCTGCTTGAGAACGTCACCTTCAGCCAACTTTCTAGTTATGGTCCCTGACCAGTGGTGACTACTGTTTCTATGTGACAAAACTTCTCGCAAATCCCTCCCCTGACTGATGAATTACATCTGGCCTGGCAGGAAGGGGTATCTTCTCCAAGTTCAGTGACAATTGTCATTGAGTTTGTTTTCTATAAAACCAACTTTTTAAATGTACTAGACACTCAACTCAGGGAGTTCTGAGCTACATCCACAGCCCATGTTTTGTTTTATTTTACTATTTAGTTATTTGTGAGAGTGTCTCAGTTGCCTAGGCTGGCCTTAAATTTCTGATCCTTCTGCCTCAGCCACCTGAGTAGCACAGACCACCATACCTGGGATTTTTCTTTTTCTTGGCACTAGGGTGAACCCAGGGCCCTGTACACAGCAGGTAATACTCTACAACTGAGCTGTCTTCTCAAAGGAAGCTATCCCCTGAGATACAAGTTCCTATGGAACATGACAGCTCTGCCCTGGGGCAGTTCCTACTTCTGCCTAATGCCTTTTCTAAGACAAACTTTCCTAAGAATAGGTCTGAGACAACTCTAGGGACCACTCCCAGACTGCCCTGGTGTGTGCCACTAGCTAACATGTGCCATCACCCTGCTGGCAAACTGCATTTCTGGTCCTAAATCTTCCCAGGATAGTCTGACACCAGATATGGTCCACAGCATCTTGGGAATGTGATGTCAGCTAGATCCGTGAATAACCCCAGGCGGCGGCAGCCTAAATGTGGAACAGACTGGGCAGGAGCCGGGAGTAACTCAAGCAGGCTGGGGGAACTGGAGCAGACCTGTTCCAGGTACATGAGGAGGGCATCTTTGTTGTTCTCCCACTCCTGGGGCAGCTCACTCTCATGAGGGAACTTGTCACAGGACAGCTCCACAGTGACCTCAAAGCAGTTGGTGTGTAGATAACTGAAGTCATTCATGCCTGTGGGGACCACAGACATTGGAGTTCCAGAAGGCAGACTGGGAGTCCTGCCCTTCTGGAGCCTGGCCCTGGGAGACACTTGAGGGTGGGAACTGCCCTGAGCACTGCGTGGAACAGCAGACTGCCTAACGGGGCAGCTTATAGGATTGGGTTAACCGCACCCCCAAGACATACTCCCAGGGACTGTGTGCCAGTCAGCCCCGTTGATGATATTGCCATGCAAGGAGAAGTCCTGGCTGTGGCAGGGCCGGCGATCTGTATCCTGCATCACTCGATTAGTGCCAGCGTAGACAGTGCTGAGCCACCGAAAGACAGCATCATCTGGTGTGGGTGTGAGCTCACGGGCAGCCCATGGAGTCCGAGTCATGTCGTATGGATAGGACACCACCAGCTCACCCCCGTGAAGGTTGGCACTCAGGACAAAGGGGATCCGCTTCATCCAATTGATCACTGCCCATGTTTCAGGAGCCACCTGGACAGGGAACAGTCAGCAGGAGTGGGCCACAAAGTCCCCTGGGTGGCTCTCCACCACTGCCCGTAGGACACTCACAGTTGCATTGGGCAGGGTGTAGTAAGTAGGCAGTGGCAGGTGATGGTTGGGGACAGTATGTGGCACTAGCCCATCATCCTCTGCATCCCACAGTGGGGTGTTGAGGTCAGCAAAGTTGTGGTTAAGGTCAATGCTCTGGTGGGTCCAGCGACCCTCTGCCCAGCCCACCAGCTCCGAGCCCTGCCAGGAAAAGGATTTGTTGAAGTCAAGCAGCTGTAGACTTCTGGGCAGAAGGGGCAGGGCACCCCTCATGCCATGTACCTACCCGGCGGTAGGCAGTCTCATAGCCATCAGGGTTCATGGAGGGCAACAGGTGGATGCGCATCTCACTGAGCAGCCGGGTCACTCGTGGGTCCCCTCGGAGGTACTCCCGGCACAGGAACTGCATCAGGAGCAGAACCAGCTCGCGCCCCAGGGCCTCATTCCCATGCATGCCAGCCACATAACGTACCTCAGGCTCCCCTGGGAACACACAGTGTTCGTAGCTGGTTCATATCTATGGCCTGCCCAGTGCCCACCTCTCTCCATGCCATCTGCCAGTACCAAGCTCATGCTCTCCAGGATGGTCTGACATTTCCATCACATACAGCTTGAGGCCCTGGTAGCTCTTCCCGATGCTGTAGATGCGGGTGATGTTGGGGCACTGCTCATTCACCTGCTTCATCAGCTGGGGGAGGAGGGAGAAGCATGAGGATCACGCCCAGGAGGCAGACCGCATGGGAACGGGGAAGGACTCACACAGTGAGCGTGAGTGCTGACTCACAGAGGAAGCGGTCATGGCACCATCCAAGGGGTAGTGGCAAGTCCAGAAGGAGGCAGCAGAACAGGGGAGGTGCATGGCAAGGGCAACCGAGGCAGAGCTTAGGCATCAACAGGAGAGGAGACAGGAGACAGAAGTGGGGGGCATCCACGCAGTCACAGCAGCTTATACCCTCTTTCTGGGTCACAGGGGTTATATCTGACCTTCCTCATGGCCTTGTAATTGTGATGCCGGAAGTCCAGAGGGTCAGAGGACTCCAGTGCGTGGGCCTCAGGGAATAGGTCATTGGGATCTAGGGGAGGACGAGTTCATAGTAAAGGGTGACTTTACAGTGGAGGGTCCACCCCACATCCTGGCCCTGCCCTTCCAGCCTTTATCTGCTGCCTACCTGAGACTGAGCAGCCCAAGACCTCTGCTCGGAGGCAAGCTGAGCCTCCCTCTAGCCAGGTCTGTGGCAGAAGACGAATGAAGCGGGCCACCTGGGACTCCGGCAGGAGGTTCAGCACTGGGGTTTCTGGGTCAGAATTGGCAGGAAATACCTGGGGGCATCAAGTCCTTTGCTGAGGCTACTTGAAGCCCAGCCTGGCTCAGGATCCAGGATGCCAAGAGGCTCGGCTGGACCTGTGCTCTGCGTGAAACACAGGCTCCTTGCCCACAGCCTCTGTCATGGGCAGCCCTAGGCAGTTATGTTTTCTGGCTTGGTCACAGCCTATTAGACAAACATGGCCATGTGACACAGGAAAAGCCTATTCTAAAATGAGCCAAGATCCATACTGTGGCCTGGTGTTAGGGGTTCTGAGAAGCCAAAACCATAATGACTCAAGCCAAGAGGTCCATGGCCAGAAGGAGTGTTCCAGAGGCAGCATCCACCCCACATTCGAGTTATTCTTATCCTCAGAGGAACCCCGGCCAGACTAAGCACCACAGTGCCCAACTGCAAGCACAGAGGGCCCCAGGCACAGCGGGACCACAGTGGGACTCACCGCATCTGTCCCGCTGCTGCGATTCCGACTCCCCCACCAGGTCTGACTGTCATTGCTGAACTGGACCTTGTATGATGTGACCCAGTCATACCTAGCAGGAAAGGTGAGATCACCAGTGCCCCCATGACCTCAAGTCCCACTGCCCCTCTCCTGTTTCTACTCACAACCTCTGACCAAGGGCTCTCTTGCCTCACCTCCAGACAGAGTTCCTGCCCTGTGTGACAATGCCTGAGAAGCGGGTGGGTTTCCTAGCGTCCAACTGAAGCCACGGCTCCGTGTCCTGCTGCTCAGCACACCAGGCCCCATCATACAGATCACCATCCTCCAGGCCTGACTGTGGGCACAGGACATGGCGATTAGGCCTAGGCAGACAGGGAGGGGTGGCTAGGGCAAGGGACAGGAAACAGGTCCCAGGGGCTCCTCTGCCTACCCCTTAGGGCCAGAGTTGACTACCTGGATGTTGAGCCGTCCTCGGTGTGGTCCCAGACCAAAAGACTGGCTGCTGGAAGCCTCCAGCTGGCTATCAGAAACTCGGAGGGACTCCAGACCCAAAGGGGGACAGCCTGGGGAAGTGACCAAGCAGTGAGACAGGACCAGAGAGGGGGTAGTCAGAGCAGGTGGGAAGCTGAGCCTGAGCTTGTTCCAGTGTCAGGCAGGCAGGGGCCTTGCCTAGGTCGGGGAGGGCAGGAGCTACACCACTGTGTACCCCAGGAGCTCCCCCAGGGCCCTGCAGAGGGAGTACCTGGTTCCTGTTTCTCAAGGAGGTTGAGGGTCCCTGCTGGGCTGGTGGTCACCAAAGGCTTGGCAGTCACTGAGGAACTGGGACTGGTTAGTTTCTTTCTCTTCTTCAGAATGACCTTTTTCTTCCGGGTGACTCGAATCCAAGTGTGCTGTTTCAAGGTCCCTAGGATCCAGCACCAAGAGAAGGAAGCATGCCATGGAAAGGTCTGCCAGGCCAGAGAGGCACGCAAGTATCAAAGGGCCTTAGCCTTTGGCATTAAAAGGCCCCAGTCTGGTCCTAACCTGCCTATGCTATCACTTCCTTGGCACCTCGCACAGATGGCCAGCCGCACCTCAGAACCTCGGACGCAGCAGACACCTATACCCAGCCTCTAGAACCTGGCCATTCCCAAGAGGTGAGCCGGTTCCCTCCCATGTAATACCATCCACCACCTGACTGTACCACCCCTGAAGAGCTTCACTGAGCCTCAGACTAAAGCTCATGCCCCAGAACCCCTGTGCTGCCTCTGTGGTGACATCTGCCCTCAGCTGAGCTGAGATGTCCTGTCCTCAAATCCATGTTTGGCCTGGAGGCTTCCTGGGCAGCTGTTCACTCGCCCTCCCACACAAAGCCTTGCCCAAGCCAGCGTGGCCAGATCCCCTCACATCCACTCTCCACCGCTGCCTCCAGAACACAGTGCACATTTGATGTCTGGTGCCCCTGTGCCTTTGCACATACTGTTCCCTTCCTGGCTCCACTGTCTGGTGCTGACTCATATCCATTCTTCAGGACCCAGGTCCACTGCCTCCCTAGAAGCCCCGGACTGCCATCCTCTTGCCTTTCTCCACCGGCCTTCTGGAACCAGCCCCCTCCTAGTGGCTTCCTCAGCAAAGACCCTCTCCCTGCAGCCCTTGCCCTAAAAGTCTACACAGGCTTGCTCTACACTCCTTCCTCTCATGCTCGTGCCATTTTCTCCCCCCTGAAGGCTCTGGCCTCGGATTCTTCGCTGGTGAAAAGGGAAGGTTTGGGATTGGAGGAGCCCGCATCCCCTGGCTCCTGTCCCGGGACTACTGACTGGATCCAGCCCCGACGGGGCTGCTGAGTCAGCAACTACTACGCAGCCAGGAGCGCGCGCGCGTGCGTGTGCGTGTGCGTGTGCGTGTGCGTGTGTGTGTGTCTGTCTGTCTGTCTGTGCCCCTGTGTGCGCGCGCCTATGTGTCTGTGTCTCTGTGTATGTTCCTGTGTGTCTATCTGTGCGTTTGCCTGTGTGTGTGCCCGTGTGTGCATGTGTGTGCGCGCCTGTGTGTGCGTCTATGTGTGTTTGTGTGTCTGTGTGTGCGCCTGTTGTGTGTCTGTGCGTTGCGGAGAGGGCACCGGCGGAGTGGGGGGAGCTCACCGTTCGCCCTCGCGGGCTGCAGTGCAGAGCTGCTACGAGGGCCCAGGGTCGAGCCCGGGGCTGCGGTGGTCGCGGGCTGAGCCAGGTCCAGCACCCAGGCGCCGGGTGCCCCCAGACCCAAGCCGACGGCGGGCGCGAGGGCGGCCAAGGCAAGCAGCGGAGCCCACATGGCGGGCGCGGGTGAGACACGGGACGCGGGGTGGGTTCTGGCTTCCTGCAGCCGCTCCGCAGCCCCCCGCCCCTTCCTGCCCGCCCCCCGCCCCCCGCCCCACGGCTCTGACCCGCCCACAGCCAGACCCAGCCTCGGACCTCGGAGCCTCGGGAGGAACGCCTGGGTCTGTGCGGGCGGGGGGCGGCGCGGGTCTCCCGGGGGCCGCGCGGGGTGTCCGGCCCCTTCCTCTCCGGCCCGGCTCACCAGCCTTGCTCCTGCGCCTCCCTTCACAGCGGCAGGGCGCTGTCCCCCCAGCGGGCACCTACTTGGTACCGACTACGATGCCAGATTTACACAGGGTCTTTCAACCAAACTTCATTTTACAATCTGGTAAACTGAGGCCCGGAGCGGCTAGCTTATTGATTTGGCCAAGGTAGAAAAACTGAGAACTTCGGGGGAGGAAACTACAACCCGAGGAGGAAATCCATCCAGAGTCACAGGCTGCCTGCCGAGGTGGATGAGACAAAAGGGAGAGCGAAGGGGGGAAACTGAGGCGGCGGAGAGGGCGCGGTGTGGGTGTGGAATCCTTGGAAAGGGAAGGAATTCTTGGGAAAGACTACTCAAGGGACCCAACCGGAGGCGGCGCTTCCCATCCCCACCCCGCACCCACCCGAGTCCCGCCTCCCCTCTCCTTTCCCCCCTTCCCTGGCTCCTTCCCTCGCCTGGCTGCCACGTTCCGCTCCGGACTTACATAACCCGGGAAGAACAGCCAGAGCCGGTACCCAGCGGGCCGGAGCAGGGATGGAGGGGCCGGGGCTGGCAGGGCCCTACCCTCCTCCCTCCATCTCTCCCCTCCCCCCACCCCGCCCTCCAGGGCCTGCAGCCTTGGGTCTCTGCTCACCCCTTTATTGAGGGGGCACACGACCCTTCCCATCTTTCCTCCTGGGCCCCCTCTGAATCCAGGACTCCAGAGTGGCCTTTCGTGAAGGAAAAAACAAAACAAAAAGCCAAAACCTTCCACAGTGCGTCTTTGGCCAGGGCTTCACCTTTGCTGCCATCCCCACCAGAAGCAATGTCCAGAAGTGGGCGGGAAGCTTCCGGAATGTCCAGGGCCTTGAGCATTGTGGGGGGAGCCGAGGGGCTCATGGCCATTATCTATATAAACACTTTCGATTTCCCAGAATCACCATGTCTGCACCATGGTGGTGGTCCAAGCTCACACAATCCCTAGAAAGAAACACTATACTGCGCTCCTGAAACTGAGGCTCACCGCAGTAGGGATGACCCCACAGGCGCGAGTCCTGGAGCTCTGGAGGCCTCTGGTCCGCCCAGTGTGCACATGAAATAGAGGGCTAGAGAGACCCTGGAAGTGACTAGCCAGAGGGCTGTTGAGGGACCAGGTCTCCGCCTAGACGGCACTGCTGGGCCCAGAGCACAGGGAGATGCGGAGTCAGGCTGAGCTTCTCTGCTTCCCAGGGTGGAAAGCGAGGTCCAAACAGGTATCCGGACTGCCTCCCTTCCACCAGTGTCCAGTCTGGCCACTTCCCTGTCTCTGGCCTCCAACCCCATTCAAGTTTCCCTGAGAGTGTGAGGTGAAGGCACAGTAGGATATCTCAGTCTCTTGAGGCTCCCACCCCTTCCCACCAAGCATTACCCCATACAACAGCCACATGGAGTCAGGTCCTCCTGGTTAGGTCCCAGCAGTCTCACCTGGACCAAGTTTCTTTCTACCCACACCTTTCCCACCCAGCCACCTCAGCAATTCCCCTGGCTCCTCTCCTTCCAGTCACACTGGTATTCAAGCTGTTCCCCCACGCACAGCCCTCTCCTATTCCAGCTGCAAAAGACCCCTTTCCCTTATCCTCGAGGCCACTGAGAGTCTGTTCACCAGCCCACTCTCACTCTGCACAGAGTACTTCATTTCTACCTTCAATAAACACACATCCTGCTACCTTTTCTGTGTGTCTCGTCCAATTCTTTGTTCAGGACACCCAACAAATGTTTATAGCTGCACCTCAGGGTGTAAAGACACACCTGGTCTGTGGTCAGCACTTAGAACATGTGTATATTATATATTTATGGCTGAAGGGAGCAAGCAGGCCTTCAAGGAAGCTGACCCTCCCAAGAAATGCCAGCTTTTGCAAAAGGATATTATGAACCATGAACTAAAAAAGACCCAGTCCTTCGAGGCCAGCCTGGGCTATGTAGTGAGTTCAAGGCCAGAGGCCGGACAGAACTACACAGTGACATAGTGAGACCCAATCTCAAAAATAAACAAATAATAAAAAAGACCCACTGCCAAAGAGACTGGGGTAACTGACTCCATCCTGCCAGTCTCTTCTGGGTCAGATCTGTGTGATGCTGGTACCACTTCATGTCCCCTGTGCCCCGTTAACCCACTTCTCACCACCCTGAACCCCTGGCCCAGCCCTGTCGCTCCTCTCTGCTCCTTGAGAGCCACTCACTACCACTTCTCAGCTTTTTACACTCCCAGCTCCCGATGCCTTCGCTCCTTGCCACTGGGTACCTGGGGAAGCCCCAGGGCAGGCTCTAGAGGTGGAGTCTTTGGGGACACAGTGGCAGTTTTATACCCAGTACCCAGATCTCTATCTACAGGAACTGGATGATGTTTTCATCGATCTTTGAATGTGCTGCAGAGCACAACAGAAGAGGTCTGAACAGGGCACCTGCTCAGAAGAGATGTTTGTTTGAGGAACGGACTGGGAATCTCCTGCCACCTCCCTGGTGCGGTCATATTGCTAGGAGTAGGGAGGATAGACAACTTTGGTGTCACCCAGGTTTAATGTCACGTCTCACACTGTTTTGTCTGGATAACCTTGGACAGTAGTTTTGCTTCTTGGAGACTCTGTTTCCTCATCTGTAAAACTGGAACCATATCTTCCTTCTAGGGTTGCGTATGAAGTAGGATAACATCGGTCCCAGGCAGCCCCTAGATTAATCAGATGAACTAAGGTAAGGAAAACAGCTTACCACATCCCTCTGCCTTCCACATAGGTAGACTAAAACAATATCAAGGAAAAGAAGGAACCTATGTGTCTGGCTACACAAATAAGTGGTAGGATCTACTGCCTGACTGTAGCTCCTGGTCTCCTGCCCCAGGTGCTAAGGCAGAGCTCATTCTCTGCCAGTTACTCCCCCTGTGATATACCAAGCACTGATGGAGATACACACCTCTCCCTCACCACTATTCCGCTACTGCCTCTCTTGTACAATTATGTCTTTTTTTTTTTTTTTTGTCTGAGACCAGGTCTCACAAAAGACAAAAGAGTTCAGGCTGGCCTTGAGCTCACTTGGTAGCCCAGGCTGGTCTCGAACTCAAAGCAATCCTCTTGCCTCAGTCTCCTGAGTGGTGGAATCACAGGCGTGCGCCACCACACCTGGCAACATCAGTGTCTTTGACAGCCTCCTCCCCAAACTATAGCTGAGGACCAGCAACACTGGTATTTCCTGAGAACCTGTTAGAAATCCAGAATCTCTGCATCAGAATCTGCAGTTTAACAATATTCCCAGAGGATTCAAACCCAAGCAGTTCCTATGCACTTTAAAGACTGCAAAAAGCTACAAGGAGGTTTACAGCACATCTCATAAAAAAATGCATGAGATTCACAACTTTCTGAAATTAATGGTGCTTGATGCTTTCCCTGTAATTTTTATCTTAAGTCACATAATACTGTATATCCACATAACAATAAGAAATTAATCTTTCATTCATTCTGGGAGGGTTTATTCCTGATCTCCATATAGTATAACTTACATGATTTACTTTTATGACTAAATCACCTTTTTCAAAAATACAGTATAGTTTAAATCACATGTAGGTTTGTAATAGAAGGCTCTTCTCTGTGCCTCTTCATTCCCAAAACAATTTTGTTACTTTTCCTTGTATTTATCTCTATGCTTCCATGGCTAGTTCTTGATTTTTCTATTCTGATGTTATCTGTGGATTTTGTACTATAAAATTAAGGGGTTTGTTTTTGGTTTTGTTTTGTCTTTTTTGAGACAGGTCTCTCTATGCAGTTCAGGCTGACCTTGAGCTCATGTTGTAGCCCAGGCTGGTTAAAATTCACAATGATCCTCCTGCTTCAGCCTCCCGAGTGCTAGGATTACAGGCATGTGCCACCACACTTGGCTGATCATATATTTCTAACATTAGTATATTTCTAATGTTGTTCAAGGATGAAACTGGGAAACAGTTGATTCTCATAATTAGAGAGCTACAAAATTTGATGAGCCATGGTGCTCCCAGAGCCAGGTGAGAGGTAAGTGCAACTTAGCCAGTGATGTTTTACTTACCTTCAAGTCCCACAGAGTTATGGCTCAAGGACACTTCTGCCCAGTCTCAGACAATGATTCTTTCCCCATGTTATAAGATGGTAACCTTATTAGATCCTGTAAGAATAAAGTCTGCCTAGCAATTAATGACAAAGATATGTGTAACTAACTATAGAATGTTACATTATCTGTCTTTGTACTTCCTTCTGAAAACCTGTATAAATGACTACCTTACTTTAACAAAAGGGTGGTGATTTGGACCTCAATGTCCTCCAACTGTCTGCCTTCCCACATGCCTCTGGAGCAGTGTCTTCATCTGGTCTGGTCCTGAACCCAACAACAGTGGTAGAATCATACAGCCTAGAGACTTGTGTCCTTCAGTTCTTGTCTTGATTTCTATCTTGATTTTTGACAAATTCCTTTTTCTCTATTTTAATTTTCTAAAACTATAATTATTCAAATATTGATCCTCTAATTTTACTGATTTTTTTCCTTTTTCTCGTGGGCTTTGGCTATTACTCACTGTACTTTCTAGAAGGCTTACCTCTGTAGGAGTTGGTTCTACAATTAATAAATCCCTCTGGTAATTCTTTCCTCTAGTAACTGATCACAGTGCAGCTGCATTTCCTTACTGTGGGTGACCAAGTGGCCATCCAGGAATTAAAGACTTGCCAACACACAATCTCTCACACTTCCTTTTCTCAAATCTTTCTTTCACCATGTTGTAATGGGGTAGGGTTGTTCTAATCTCATTTCTGACACAAATATTTTGGGGGGTTCCCAAGACCAGCTTCATGTTTAATAGCTCACTAGTAGTCATGATTAAAGTTTATTATAAAGAGAGGATTGCAGATTAAAAGCAGCAATGGGAATAGAGACAGAGGGCAGGGTCCACAAAATACCAGGCACAAGCTTCCAGTCATCATCTGGAAATGGAGCCCTGTGCACGGTATCTAATTCTCTCCACATGATATGTGACAATAGGCACAGAGTATTGCCAACAAGGTAAGTTCAGAAGAAACAAGGCAAGTTCATTGGATTCTTGGTGTCTTACCTACTTTCTTCATTCCTGAGACACTACATATGACATCGAAAATTAAAGGAGGAAACGTTTTTTTTTTTTGGTATCAGGAATCAAACTTATGACCTTGAGCTTGCCAGGCAGGCACTTGTGCCACTGAGCTATACCCCCAGCTTGGAAAGGTTCATTTTGCCTCACGATTCAATCTGTAGTTAGCTGGCTCCAAGACGGGAGGACAGCATGGCACAGGTGCATGGTGGGAAGAAAACAATGAGCAGAGAGGAAAACTGGGGATAAAGATAAACCCTTCCAGGCCACTCCCCTAGTGACCTAACTCTTTGACCAGACCCCATCTCAAATCCCCATAGTCCAATCACCTTCTAAAAGCCCTGTCTCTGAGCATATGGATTTCTTGGGAGACATCCAGATACAAACCATAACACTTGGTATCCAGGATTTTTATTGGGGACCAATCATATAGGTATAATTTTTTGTGTGTAGGTATAACTAACCACCCATGTGTCAGCCTCCCCTAGTTACCCGAGCTCTTGCAATGTGTAGTCACCCCATCTTGGTGGAATCATCAGGACATGACCCTCAGTTCTGTATGTCTAGGACGGAATTCTATGGATGGTTCCAATCTTGCTTAGGCTCAGGGGACTGGCAATATTAAACCTTAATGCTAATTTGCTCATTTACAAAGACATTAAAATTTAGGGGAAGAAGACACAAACTAGGATCCTCTGTTACATCCTACCCCTTTTAGATAAATCTATACCAGAAGTCCAGTGGCTAAATAAGCAAGAAGAGCCAGAAGAAGGGCTGGCCATCTGTGAGTGGTCCCAAGGGCAGGTGGCCTTGGCTCTATGATTACCACCAAAGATGCCAAGGCCACCAGGTCTGAGTCCTTGGCCAGAGCCCTGCTGGAGGCAGCCTGATTCTTCTTCTACCTCCTCTTCTTGTAGGGAATTTATTACTGCTGTCTCTCCTGTCCCATCTAACTCAGTTTTCCTTCCAATATGATGTGGGGGCAAAGATTTCTACCTTGCCCCTCAACTACACCAAGATGTGCTGGAATCTCTGCAGCTGCCACCCATTTGCAGATTATCAGTGGAGACAGGTTCTTTTCAAGCAACCAATTCCTTCATTACTTATCCATTTTCATTCCTTTCATTCTCAGAGAGTAATCTTAACCTCCAATTGGGGGGTTGCTATGTTGGCTGTAGCCCTCTTGGGTTTACCGCACTTGTCCCATTTCTGAAACCCCAGCATCCAGAACACCTCTCACAAACTGTGATGCTTAGAACACCTTGACAGCCCCTCTTGCCTCATCTCCATTTGGCAGGCCATGTGAGACTAAGCCCCAGAAAGTTTCAAGTTATACCTCAGCAGAGCCCACCTCTACATCCAGGGCTGTAGCCTGAAACCACCTCCTCCAAGATCCACAGGCATCACCCCATTTTGAGAGAAGAACGATGGGGACAGAAGGGTTGAATGACTAACGGACACATGGCTCTGGCAACCCACAGAAGCAGTCACTGTTCCTTGGACAGCAGCCTGTAGTGATGACTTTAAAATGCCTTCCTGACAACCCAGAGTCCCATGAGAGAGCCCTAGGGCAGAGAATTAGCAAAAGCTTTTTATTCTCAGATATCACTAACTTGCTGGCTGGGCTCTACATAGACTCCAGTACCTATACAGTCAGACCAGATGTAGCCCCCTAATTATCCTAGGGCCCTCCCTGGCAAGAGGTCATAATGCCCCAAGCTGCCTAGTCCCAGAACAGCTGACCAAAGGGGGAGGAAGGGAGAAGCGCTGGGGGTGGGCATGCGAGGAGGGAGAGATTACCAAGATCCCAATTCCCACCCTCTGAGGTCATCCTCTGGTGTCTGCCAGGGCCCCATCCTCCCCACCCTTCCCCTCTTCCACAGCTAAGGTGACCTGCCATCCCCTCCACAATCTTCCATGACCTGGCTCTGTCTACCCAGACTGAAAGCCCTTATAGAGCCAGTCCTGCTCCCTCCCAGGGCCTGGTACTGTGGAGGGATCGGGTAGGTCAGCACACCCATGAGTATCCCCCTGGGACTCAAGCCAGGCCCAGCTCCTGGACAGCATCCTAAGACTCAGAGCATTTAGGCTGACAACCGGAGCAGTCTTCACCACGGCTGGACCAGCCCTGCTGCTGCTGCTGTTGTTGGTCAGCTTCCTCGCCTTTGACCTGCTCCACAGGTAAGTGGGCAGCAGCCTGGCAGGTAAGCAGTTCCACAAACCCAGCTGCCACCCTCTCTCTCTCTCTCCATAGGCCTGCAGATTCTAGCCTGCTGCCACACAGACTTCTCACAAGGGGCCAGAGACAGGGGTCCGGCGAGGGTCCAGGATGGCAGGCGGCTCCCCTGTTCCCAACAGGACACCCCAGCCCCCAGGACACACTGCTCCTGCTGCTCCTGAGCCTGGGGCTGCTCTTCGGAGTCCACAGCATGCCCCTGGCCCTGCTGGGCCTGGCTTTCTGCCTGCATCCTTGGGCCTGAGGACCTTCCCAAAACATCGAATGCCCCTCCCCCAATACACTGGCCACCCTACTTCCTTGGGCCTCTTTTCTCCATCTTGGGCTGGGCAGGCTTGAATCTCAGGGGACCTCTGGCTCCATTAGCTGAGTGGTGAAAAACCTGGCTTGGAGCAACAAAAGAAGGCAGCATACAAGGTAGAGAGCCCAAGGCAGAGAGCCCAAGGCAAGATGTGGCAGCCATCCCAGAGGCTGGATGCTGCAGGCAGCCTCTCTGGTTCTGGGAAAACGAGAATTTGGAGAGAAAGACTTGTAAGAGTAGGGTGGGGCTGGTATCAGTATCAAAGAGCAGACAGGGATGGGAGAGGGATGCTTCCCACAAGAAAGCATGAGAAGCATCTGTGGGCCTCCTCAGGCTGCCCTGCCAACCTGCAGGGTCCACGGAGAGGGACTCAGGAGCCTCAGAGGAGCAGTGGCTTCTCTCTCCATGGGACCCCACCCTGGCCCGGGTCACAATGGAGCTCCTCCGGGGAGAGAGGGGGTGAGTGAGAGTGGCAGCTCAGGTCCAGTTGCCAGGCAGTCCTGGATACAGCAAGAAAAAACATGACTTAGGGAGTTCCACCCAGAGGTAAGTCCTGGACCCCAGCTCAAAGCCCCACCTCGCCCAGCCTGGTTCCCTCCAGACCCCATACCTTCACCTGCCCTGAGGTCCCAGACATTTCTGGGGCTGCTCCTGAAGCTGGCCTGGCCCTGTCCGCAGGTGCGCCAGCCATGATGCAGCAGCCAAGAGTGGGGACGGATGCCAGCGGGGCTGGTGAGGGGCCGCAGCGGGCGGTTCCCTGGTCAGCCTGGCTCACCCGGCAGGACTTGATGCGCTGGTGCGCTCACCATGTGCCCCAGAGCTGGGCCCAGTGGTGGGCCACAACCAGCTGGAGGCAGCCACTGCAGCGGGTGCTATGGAGCCTGGAAGGGACTCTCTACCTGCTGCTGGCCCTGATGCTGTGCCACGCGCTCTTCACCACTGGCTCCCACCTGCTGAGCTCCCTGTGGCCCGTGGTGGCTGCGGCATGGCACCATCTGCTCCCAGCTGTCCTGCTGCTGGTGCTCAGCACCCTGCCTGCCCTGCTCTTCACTGCCTCCTTCCTGCTGCTCTTCGCCACGCTGCTGAGCCTAGTGGGCCTCCTCGCCTCCATGAATCACCCAGGCTATGGTCAAGACTTGAACGAATAGAAGCAACACCATCCCGCTGCCTGTGTCTGTTGAGCCCTGGACCAGGGCCTAAGCCCCAGGGAGAGGGAGGGCAGTGGGACCCCATCTCAAGATGAGGCCTTTGTGGTAGCTGGAGCCAGCAGCTACACTTCTGGCCTTGTCTTGGGAATCTTTCTCAAGCTGTTGCTGCAGGTACCTGGTGTAAGGGGACAGGGGCTTTGAGAGGACTGGACAGATGGCTTAGCCAGGGCCCGAGCTTGGCCAAGTCACTGAGAAAAGCTATACAGATGTGGGGACACCCACTGGGGCTCCCTTGGCAGCTGGCAGTGTCTTTTTATGACAGCCACCTTCAAACTGCCAGCACTCCTGGACTTGTCCCTCCTCCCACCAACCTTCTTTCCACTCTTAGGAGGACTACAGGCTCTGGAAAGTGATGGAAACCTAGCTGGCAGAACACTGGTCAAAAACCTTGGAAACCACACCTCACTTATGTCCTGACATTTCTACTCAGACATCTCTCTTCCCTAGATATCCTACCTCCTGCCTCAGTCCACAACCCCAAGCTGGGAAACAGAACAACCAAAGTTGTGAGTTTCATTTTGGGAGGGGAGTGCTCAATGCCTTGCCCATGTGCAGTGTGCTTCCTCAGCCCCTACCTACTCAGTCCCCATGTCTCTTATGGAAAATATACAAGCCCCATTTCAGCCACCTACACAATGTTTGGCCTTGGCCAATTCAGTCTTTTAAACTGCAGTAGTAAGTGGGTCCCTATATTGTCACAGGGTCACTGGGAATCAAAGGCAATATCTATTTGCAGAGTACTTCATAAAGGCCAAAAAGACTGTTAAAATGTTGATTTGAACTCTAAGAATATTCTCTAGGTTCAAAGATCTTTTGACCCAGAAAGCCAATAAAAGAACAGGAAGTTTCCCAGAAACAGAATGTTGGCCCTAAAACAGTAAACAGAAGATGGATGCTCTGGATAATATGCAAAAGGTCTCGTGTTGTGAAATCTCAAAATGTGCACATGCTGAACTCTCCTGATTGTGAAATCCTTGGGGCTGAGGCTCAGTGCCAGGAGATGCTTGCACAGCTGTGTGAGCAGGAAAAGCATGGCTAGGGATTTCCAAAGCCATCCCAACAAGCTGCTCAGAGCCCAGAAGGACTTTGGAAGGTGGCACCCCTTGACACTCCAGATTCTGCCCATTTGTACATTTTTTTTGTTTTCTTTTTGAGATATGGTTTCACTATGCAGTTCAGGCTGGCCTCAAACTCACAGCGATCCTCCTGCCTCAGTGCTGGGATTATAGGCGTGCACTACCACACTCGGCTTCCATTTGCACATCTGATGACCCCTCCAAACAAAACATTAAGTGATCAGTTATTACCAAGTAAAATGTATGGTAGACAATTTACCCACAGCTAGTGTCTACCCTCCTGTCCCCCATCCCTTCCTGCCCTGACCCTGACCCTCCCCAATTCCTGCCTTATCCTGACCCCCACTTTATATCTAACCCCAAAATTCTCACTTCTGAAGCTCCAGACCCAGGGCCCCTTTCTCCCACCACCTAAATACTCAGGCCCTAGAGACTAAGTCCTAGAACCATGGTTCATGTTTGCCAAAACCCATTTGCTATAGTTTCACAACCCTGCATGTCGCTGGTTGGATGCCTTCAGCTTCAGTGCCTGACACTTAAGGATCAGTCCTTCCTGTTTCTTTGTAGTTCTCCCTCCAATATGTCCTGGTAGTGAAGACAAGATAGGACATGCAGGTAGCATAGCTTTATAGTTAGCATGGTGTACTTGCTGGTGCTCAGTCTGTCACTTTCTAGCTCCCTGGTCTTAGTGGAAAATTCTTCCTGAACCTCATTTTCCTCATGAGTAAAACAAAGACAATGACATCTGTCTGAGTCCTGTGCTGATCCTGACATGCAGGTGAAGTACCTGGACTGACTCCTAGCTCCACAAATTATACTATAACTACCCCATTTTAAAGACCAGAAATCAGACTTAGTATAGCCACTTGCCAGCGGGAAGTCCAGGCAATCTGGATCCCAGTCCCCCTACCAGGCTACTAAAGGGAAAGGTCATGGGGGCTGGAGGAAAGAGAGCAACCTAAATGAAGACTATGGCTTCCCTTATTCTCAAAACTCCTGTCAGAGATTAGACCCAGGCCTAGGCAGGTCAAGGGTCAAACCTGTACAGATGTCTTATGCACTGAAGCTTATGTGGTAGATGGAGACCAGGACACCCGGTCTGGATCCTTCACTGACTTGCCCATGCATGGCAAGCAAATATCACCACCCTGGAGATTTGAGGTCATTCCAGTCAAGGGAGACAGAAAGTTTGGGCCGAGACCATATGCACTAGGGGACAGGATATGGGCTGGAGCAAGAAGAGGGCGTCCTTCCCACATGTAAATATCTACCTTGGTTCCTCCTGCTGCTCCTGTGTAGGGCAGGGAGTGGTACAGCCAGACTGGAAAGCAGAGGTCTGTGTGGGCCTTCCTCCTCAAAATGTAGTCCTGGAACCAGCGGTACAGACATCCTCAGGGACCTGTTTAAAAATGCAGTCTCACCCAGATGTGGTGGCACAGGCCTGTATTCCCAACACTTGAGAGGCTATGCCAGGAGGACTGCAAGTCTGAGATCAGCCTGGGCTACACACCGAATTCCAGGCCAGACTGGGTTACATAGAAAAACCCTGCCGCAAAGACAAAAACAAAAGAGGAGGAAGAAGAAGAAACAGAACAAGAACAACAGCAGAGTCTGAGACCCCATCCAGACCCACTGCGTCAGTGTCACAGCCTGTATTTTATCAAGATTCCCTGGGTGATACGTGTGCACGCTAATGCTTGAGAAGCACTGCACAGGACCTGCTTGTGGATATTCCCGGTGGGGGCATGCGGATGAGAAGGGTGAAACATGGCAGGTAAAGGCCACAGCGAGGGGCAGCAATTGGAAGAACAGAAGTTACGTGGATCAGTCTTAAAAAGTTTAATGCGAAGAAAAAATTAGCATGGAGTGAATAGAAACGGAATGAGAAATAATACAATACCCTTTGCACAAATTTAAAATGCATACCAAGCCAGCAAGATTCTTTTTTTTTTGGAATTGAACTCAGGGCCTTGAGCTTGCTAGACAGACGTTTGTGCCCCTGAGCTATATCCCCGGCCCCTCAGCGAGATTTTAAAAAAAAAATTTTTTTTGTTTTGAAGAACACAGAAAAACAAGCCGAATAGCTTGGACAGCTAGGGGCAAGCACATGGCAGCGGAGATAAAAGGGAATAAAGCAAGAGACCTTGCAGAGGAAGAAAAAAGTGCTATTAACCTAATTCCTGGGATTCTTTTTAATGTAGACAAAGTTATCCACTTAGAGTTAAAAGGCTGAAACACACCTGCTGGGGAAAACAGACCCGCTGGAATGAAGGAGTTCTAAGCCCTTCCGGTGTGGGCCAAGATGAGAAAGCTGTCCCATGGGCCTGTGTAACTGGGCCCCTGGGTGGACGGCTTTTGCCTTATCGGTGTTGGAGGGAAAGGCTAGGGTCTAGCAACCCGTTTGGCCCAGCAGAAAAATAATCTGGTGAGGCAGGCATAAGGAGCACAGTTCCTTAGTTCAGAGGAGGTGTCCGCCAGGAGGGGCCTCCCATCTAAGTAGAGGGGTTCCCAGCAGCTCACATCCACCATGGAAATACTGAGGAGGAGCTGGGGGGCGCGGGGTGCTCCCAGTAAGTAGTTCTTCCTTCCGCAAGGAAAAGGCCTGGACAGGAAAGAGCGGCTCCGGGAGCAGGTCTGCTGCCGGGGCCACCTCTTGAGACAGCATCAGGGGCCACCTGGGACAAGGAGAGGGGTCCCCGAAAAAGGCCATGAAGGACCCGGGACCGTCCAACAGCTGACCAAGGGGAGCCAAGAGGAGGCGCTCTCGAGTGAAGATGCGGGAGGCTGCCTCACGGAGGTGGAGAGAGGTGGTGTGAGAGTGGGGTAGAAGCTCCTGAGACCGAGAGGTCAGGAGCCGCAAGGACGCTTTGGGACCTGGAGAAGGACAGACACCAGCATAGGTGTGTGTGTGGGGGGGCGCCATGCCAGCAGCCACCAGGGTGGGGCTGGGGCAGACGCGGTGGAGGGATCTTTGCACGGTGCCGGACACCTGAGCCGGCGGGAAGGAGCCCAGGCCAGTCCAGGGTCGGAGGACCATGGCCATCCACAGAGGGAGGTACTAACAAGCCCTGCAGCATCAACGTCCCGGAACCGTGGCATGCAGGTGGGTGACCCACGGTGAAAGGCATGCCCCACTGAGAGGCCTCTGGCTTGGCTGGACGGAAGAAGGAGGGGCCTGGTCCCCTAGCTTGGACGCCGACACTCAGGGTGAGGGGCAGGACCTGGGACCAGGAACCAAGCAGAGGCATCTCGGGCCCACAGTCATCAGCCATGCCGGTTTCATCGCCTCCTGTCCTCTCCCCTCAAATCTCCAGCTTGGGTCCCCAAATCAGAGATCCAGAGGCTTTGAAGACAGAGCTCAAGAGCATCCTGGGTAGCAACTGGCCACATTGTAGCAGTGCTACCTGCGTCTCCTGACCAAGCTCCGGTCTGATATGTATTCCTTCCGGGGTAAACGGACTTTGGGTGCATTTCAGTCAGGACCTTGGTGCAACTAGTTTTGGACAAGGTTTTGTTTTGTTTTTCTGTTGAGGAAATATTTCCATTTCAAAACTAACCCTGTTTCCTTTGTATTGATTTCTTATCTTGAAAATATTTTATATTTTAAAAGAATTTAAGCCAGGCATGAGGCAGGCATAGCGGTGCACACCTGTAATACCAGCCCTCAGGAGGCTGAGGTAGGAGGATCCTTGCTAGTTCAAGGCCAGCCTGTGCTAAATAGTGAGTTCAAGGCCAGCCTGAACAACATAGTGACATGTCTCAAAAAGCCAAAATTAGAGAATTTAACCAGATGCCTGTAATCCCAGCACTCTGGAGGCTGAGGCAGGAGGTCTGCCATGAGTCTGAGGCCAGGCTGGGCCACATAAGTAAGTTCAAGGCCAGCCTGCACTACATACAGAGACCCTTCCCCCTCCAAAAAAAAAATTTAGCAAGGTGTGGTGGCAAACGTGCAATCCTAGCACTCTGAGTGGCTGAGGTAGGAAGATCACAAGATTGAGTCCTGCCTCCTGGACAACATAGTGTGACCTTGTCTCAAAATAAAAAATAAGAGGGGAGGAGATAATAGCTCAGTGTGAAGGTGCTGGGTTCAATCTTCAGCACCACTAAAATAAATAATTTGAGGTCTGGGAATGCAGCTCAGTGGTAGAGCACTTATCTAGCATGTATGATGATACCGAATTCAAACCCTGGTACTAAAACTACTAATACTTGATTTAACATATTTCCACCATCTTTTCTGGTCTCTGTTTTTGTTTTGTTGTTTCTTTGAGACAGGGTCCTGCTATGTCGTTTAGGCTGAACTTGAACTCACTATGTAGCCCAGGATGGCCTCAAACTCAACAGTGATCCTCCTGCCTCAGTGTCCTGAGTGCTGGGATTACAAGCATGTGTCACCATGCCCACTTTGGCTTGTGAAATTGGCTATTTTAAATCCAGCAGCTTAGGCCACTCTGCCACACTACCTGCATGAAATTGGTTATGCTAGATCTTCTGCTTCCATATAAGCTTTAGAATCAGCTTGTTAATAATGCCTGGAAAACTGTTGGAATTTTTACTGTGATTATATTTGATGTATAGATCAATATGGAGAAAAATGACATCCTAATATATCTGGCCATATCTAACCCTTAGGCAAAGACTATTCACATATTTAGGTCTTTAACTTTCTCAGCAATATTTTGTAGTTATCAGTGTACAGATCTTTCAAATCTTTTGTCACATTTATCCCTTAATGTGCTTATTGCTGTTACTGTAAATGGGATTATTTTGTTTCTGATTGTTCATTGCTATGACAGAAATTTGCATATCGATCCTATATCATAATGACCATGTACATGTTAGTAACTGTTAAATTCACTTATAATTCTTGTACCTTTTAAAAAAGAGATTCCATTAGATTTTCTACAAACCTCTTGTCTGCCAGTAAGAAGTTTTTCTTCTTGTTCCCCAATGTGTATTTTATTTTTGTGTCTGACCTATTGTTGCTGGGACTTCCAGTATAGAAATGGTTAAGAGTGAACAGAAATGGTAAGAGTGAATATACTAGTCTTATTACCACTCATAGGGGGAAGTATGTGGGTTTTAATTCTTTTTAACTATGTAGCACAGGCTGACTTCAAACTCAGAGTGATCCTCCTGCCTCAGCCTCCTGAGTGCTGGAATTATGAGCATGTGCCACCATGTTGGACCTAAGTTTTTGGTTTTCTAACCATTTAGTATAATGTTCATGGAACAGTTAGGCTTTTCTTCATGGATGCCTTCTTTCAAAGCAAGACTATTTCCTTCTATTTCTACTTTTTTTTTTGAGACAGGGTTTCACTATGCACTTCAGGCTGGCCTTGAACTTTCTAGCCTACGCTGGCCTCAAACTTGGAGCAATCCTCCTGCCTCAGCCTCCCAACTGCTGGGATTTCAGGTGTGTGCCACCACACCCAGCACATTCCTGTTTTTTTTTTTTAAAGAGGCAGTGCAATTTGAAAGTGATAAAAGATGGTATTTCCTTTTCTTCCCAGAAATTATCCATGCAAAACTGAAAATGAGAAACAGAAATGCAAATCCTATGTCTGCTGGAACAGGAAAGCAGAAACTCCACAAGCAAATTAGATGGACAGAGTGAAAAGGAGTAGTGTCAGCAAAGTGTAAATTCATAACTACTTTGGAGATCATTGATCAGCATCTATTAGAGCTATTTGCATAATTTATGACCCAGCAATTCTACTTCAACAGAAATGTGTGCATGTGTCCACCAAAAGACTTCAATGGAACTATTCATAGATGCTTTATTCATGATAGACAAAATCTGAAAACAACCCAAACGTCCACCCACAGGAGGATGGAGAGATTGTCTTTCGTCCAATAGAGTATCACACACTGATAAGAAGTAACTACTGACAGATGCAACAACAGATAAATCTGGAGACATAAATGTGACACAGGAAGGTGTTCACTATGATTTTGTTCTGACTTCATGCATAGGATAATCTATGGTGATATCAGAATAGTGGTTCCTTTCAGAGGAAGTACTGATTGTGAAAGGTCTTAATGGAACCTTCTGGGATGGTGGAAGAGCTCTGTATCTTGACCTGGGTGGTGGACACACACATGTAAAAGTTGGTTGAGCCACATACTCAAGATTAGTGCATTCTAACTACATAAAATGTGTCAATTTAACAGGGAATTGGGGTACACTTTTCTCAGGAATACAGGACTAGCTTAATATGTAAACATAAAAGGGTTTGCAACTCATCATATAAACATAATGAAGCAGAGTAACTACACAGTGCTCATAATAAATGCAGAAAAAAATTTCATCTTTCAACATTCATTCATGCTCAAAACTGTTAGTAACCTAAGTATGGTAAAAATTTTTCTTAACCGGATAAAGGTTTGCTGTCAAAAATCCACAGTAACATACACAATTTGTAATGGTAGGAACTTAAAATCAATTCCTTTTACATGAGGAGCCAGTCAAAGGTAACTAAGAACAGCAATTCCATATGCGATTGTCTGGGACTCTGAATGTGCACAGTAAAAAGATTACGAAGGAAGAGGCCCTATCCTGAAAACATTTCCTTTTTCTTAAGAGAGTCTCACTATTTAGTCCAACCTGGCCTTGAACTTCTTATGTAGCCCAAGCTGGCCTCAAGCTCACAATCCTCCTGCCTCAGCCTCCAGAGTGCTGAGATTACAGGTGTGTGCCACCACAACCACCACTCTTGACAAGCTGAGACAGGAGGATCATAAATTTGAGGCCTGGGTGATGTGGCAACTTAGCAAGACCCAGTGTCTAAAGAAATTTTTAAAAGGGCTGGAGATATAGCTTAGTGCAATGGTCCTGGGTTCAACCTTCAGTACTGGAGAAAAAAAAAAAAACACAAAAATAAAAAAACACCACCATCAATGGTTCCACTTACATAAAATTCTAGAAAATGAAAACGGATCTATAGTAACAGAAAGCATATCAGTATTTTTTTATTTTTTCAGCAGCTCAGTATTAATGATTGCTTAGGAACACAAGCAGGATATAAGGAAGTTGTGGGAAGGGACAAGTGGAAGGAGAAATTCACTTACTGTGTTTGTGACAGTTTCACACTTTAAATATAGTTAACTTTAATAAGGTTTGAAAAATAGGTTCATTTCCTTACAATCAGAAAGTTTCACTATTAAAAGTCTAGATATACTTCAACACCAAACTGAACAATTTATGCAAGGAACAGGACCCAGCACTTGGGAGGGTAAGGCAGGAGGATCACTGTGAGTTCATGGCCAGCCTGAGCTACAAATAGTTCAAGGCCAGCCTGAATTGCATAGTGAGACTCTGCCTCAAAGACAAAAAAAAGTAACTGGATAATGTAATAGAATGAAAACTTACCTATTTTTTGTTGGGAAATTTCCAGTTTGGATCAATTTTTTTTCCTGTTATTTTGCTTGATATTTTGGATCAAACATTTTGCAAACTCCCAGCAATCCTCCTGCCTCAGCCTCTGCAGTGCTGGGACTACAGGCATGTACCACCATGACCAGGTAGTATTACTTAAGTTTTTTTCCCTCTAGAAAATAGACAGACAGGCCAGGCGTGGTGGCACATGCCTTTAATCCCAGCACTTGGCTGGCTGAGGCAGGAGGATCGTTGAGAGTTCAAGACCAGCCTGGGCTACAGTGAGCTCAAGGCCAGTCCGAGCTGCATAGTGAGACCCTTTCTTGAAAAGAAAAGAGAAAAGAAAAGAAGTCAGCCATGGTGATGCACGCCTGAAATCCTAGCATTCCTGGGGGGTGGATCAGGAGGATCACAGAATCCAAGCCCAACCTGGGCAACTTAGCCACTCGGTAAGACTATCTCAAAATAAAAAAGGGCAGGGCATGTGGAACCATGTTAAGCCCTAGGTTCAACCTGCACCCATCCACCATGCTAACATCACAACTGAGGTGCTTGTGCATACCTTATTCCTTTTAGGAATATTTTGGAATGGCAAAAGAGTGAATATTGGATCCATTCTTATAAAACAGAAAACTTGTCTTATTGAATGACTTGTCAGTGGTCCACCGTCAATGCTTTCTGTGGTGAAACAGTATGTTTTGTGCAGTTTCACCAGCCACTAGTGGACCTCTGCATGAGTTGCCTCAGATTTTCATTATTTTTGCATCTCAAAACAAAATCCAGCAAGTAATTTAAATACAAATGATGGTTGACCTGTATGACTCTATTTTTAAGTTTCCTGCTTCCCAGTCATATCTGAATAAAATAGGTAACAGAGGAGTCAACTTTTTTTTTTTTTAAGACAGGGTCTCACTCAATTGACCTGGCTGGGTTTAAACTTGCTATATTCCTGCCTCAGCCTTCTAGGATGTTGAGACTACAGGTATGAACCACTGCACCCAGTTAGAGGCGTCAAAGTTTTAGTTTTTTTACTATATGCTCATATTACAACAAACTGAAAATAAAACACTTCATTTTCTTTTATTCCTTGATAAATTTCACGTTTAAAGGAATATTTACTGGGCTGTAGATACAGCTCAGTGGCACAATGCCTGCCTGGAAAGCACAAGGTCCTGAATTTCTAGTCCCCCCCAAAAAAACAAAGAGAGAATATTTACTATTTCATCAAATTTTATGCCAAGCATGGTGGCATGTGCTTGTAATCTCAGCACTTGGGAGACTGAGGCAGGATTTTCTAGAATTGCCATGAGTTCAAGGCCAACCTGAACTACAGAGGATCCTGTCTCAACTCTTTCCCCCAAGAAAATTTGACTACAAAAAAAGAAAGATACCTCACCTTGGGTGATGCAAGCCATGTAGCCAAATGGGATGGAAATTATAAATACAGAGGTAGAATGCAGGGGTACTGAGCACATTACACCATCTCAAGGCTGTCCCCAGAGTTCTGGAATTGGAAGGACTTCCAGAAGCAAGTGGAAAGCCTTGGAAAGGCTCACCAGGGAAAGGGCATGGAAATTCTTGGACAATGGTACATAACAAGAAGGCTCATTAAGGCTGAGAAACTCAAGGCTTTCTCCTGCAAATCAGACCATGTGTACAGTTCTCTCCAGCAACACTGAGAAGTGTCTGGATGGAGAAAAGAAAAGCAAAGACATATAGGGGTGAGAAGAGATTGGGCAAACTGGATGCAAGGGAAGAGGGCTGCTTCAAGGGTGGGTTTTGCTCATGGAAAGAAAAAAATCAATTTCTGCAAAGAAAATAATCTACAATCCCATCTTTGTTAATTTTTCATTTTTTTATACAAACAGCTTCCAAGCCTGGTGTGGTGGCATATACCTGTAAACCCACCTACTTGGGAGGCTGAGGCAGGAAGACTGCAAATTTGAGGCTAGCCTGGGAAACTTAGAGATATTACCTCAAAATAAAAAAGGGACCTAAAAGCATTATAGCACTTTCCTGGCACACATGATGCCCTGGGTTCCACCCCCCTTCTGCAAACACAACTTTTGTTCAGTTCTATATGGTCCCTTGCAGTATAAACAGGAAAATCAGACATATTTGTTTCATGCACCATGGTGGTGCCCGTGTCCACTGTCTCAACTGGTTCCTCTAAAGGGTTTTATTGGCATATATTGACCGTTTTCTCAGCATCATTGTGTGCTAACCACTTCCCCTCATTTGCATTTATTCTCATAGATTGCTAGCCAGGATCAACCCTTTCTGACCTATTTTTGTACCTTTTTGGGTGAGATGTTAATGTCCTTTGCCAAAGTTTCATTAACAAGAATAAACAGCCAGTGTAAGAACTCTGCATCCATCCTCTTTCCATCCATTTTACCTCAGGCTTATTTAATGTCTTCACACTCCCTTACTTTCCTGCCCCTACCTCACTTGGCAGACAGCCCACTGCCATGTTCCACCCCCATCCCTCCCCATGTTTCAGCCAGCACCCCACCTCTGACATTCCAGGGTCAGGACCACTTGTCAAAGCTGAGGTCTTGGACCCCTTGGCTTTGCTTCTATCGAGTTCAGCACAGCCTCTCCATCATGAGTGCCTGGCCTGCACTCCTTGGATTTCTTCTCCTTTAGTTCATCTGTGTCCCCTGACCAAACAATTGGTCTTTGGCTTTGTACCTACTCCACATTATTCAAGTAAATAATGGGTTTCTAATCAGTCTCCCACTTGGATTTGGGAGCTTCTTGTTTAGTCCCAATCACTTACTGAATGCCTTCTGTGTGCTAAGAATTATGCAACAGGGTATGTGTCTTTCTTTTTTTGAGATGAGGTTTCACTGTGTAGTTCAGGCTGACCTTGAACTCACAGCAATCCTCCTGCCTCAGCCTCCTGAGCACAGGGCTTTTAGGTAATTGCCACCACTCCCGGCTGCTATGTGTCTATCTCCAGGGAGAGATGGTTACTGAAAGTGACTGGGAGGTATAGATAAGAATTAGCCAGATCCAAAATTCCAAAAAAATACTGACAATTCCAAACAATCTTTGATTTTTCCTAGTTGCAGAGAGTTCTTGACAATAGGAAACCAATCCAGGATCTCGTGTAAGTATACTGATTCTCCTGAGGGTGGAAAGGAATGTTAGAAGAGCACATTCCATGACTTCCAAATAGTGTGCGGCCAAAAGCCCAAGACTGCAGAAAGTCCAGAGGCAACCACGCCAGCTTTGAAGATCATGGCTTAGAAGACCCACTCCCTTACACAGGAATATGTCACTCTGTCCTTCCATGCCTTTATTGGTAACAGTAATGGACAAGAAAAATGCCAGGCATAGCAGACACCCTGGCCCAGCACCTGTATGCCAGTTAGGCCCTGCAGGACTGTTGGCATATCCAACCCCAGCCCAAAACCCAGTCTACCCAGGCCATGTCCCTGAATGGGTATGTCCCCGCCTGTCCAGTTTGTATGTGTGGATCAGTCTGTCTGAGTGCCTGAGTCGCTGCCTGCAGGGTGCCCCCAACCTTGGCACATGGTAGGGGCTGTTGGGAACACAGCGTGGCATCCCCCGGTGGACCACTGGGCCCCGGTGCTGACCATGGGAGACAGAGCCATGGACTGGAGGAGGCAGAGGGCCAGGCACAAAGTTCACTCCAGGGCCACACCCTACAAAAGAACCAGTCATTATAAGGAGTAGGCATCTGACCAGGGTGAGCACGGCTCTTCTCCTGCAGGGTGAATGTCTCTAGGCTTAGGATTCCCTGTCTGCACAGCAGCAACACCACCTCCCCTAGCTCCCAAATGGGCACCTGTGACAATCAGTGAGTTGACTGAGTCTACGGAAGCTGTTCCGAACTAGGGGACTACCATAACCAAAGTTAGTTCTGGAGGAAAAAGGGGTACCCAGCTCCTCTCAGCACATCTCGGCGTGGGAAGCTGGGCTCGGGAGGTACAAGGGAAGGTTGCAAGGGAGAGGTGCAAGAGGGGACTGCAGAGGCACATACCTAAGTGGGGAGGCATCGAGAAGTCTTCCACTGGATTATAACAGAAGAATTCCTGGGGTGGGAAGGGCTGGCCTGGGTAAAAAGGGGCATCTTGGGGCAGGGGTGGGAACAAGGGAGGTGGGGAAGGCTGTGGAAGAGGGTAGGAAAAAGACATAGGAGGGGGTGGGAGTGGGGGCAAGGCCATTTGCTCCCTGAAGTCCGGGGGCTGCCTATGGCTTCCCTGGAACTGATGATCCATCTCTGGCCAGTCCTCAATCCATTGGTCTAGGAATGGGATGATTATTTTAGATAGGCCTGGGCACCAGTCTGCCCTGAATGCCAGAGAGCCACACTTCCAGAGCTCTACTCTGTCCTCTTGGAGAACAGAGCCACTCGGCCAGAGTGCACGGTGCCTTTGCCCCACTTCTCATTCTCTCACTTCAAGCCAAGCCCAAAGTAGGCTCTTTCTCCTTTCTTTGTTTTGGTACTGGTAATTGAACTTAGGACCTTGTGCTTGCCAGACAGGCGCTGGTGCCACTGAGCTATATTCCCGGCCCCAACTCTGGCTCCTTTCTTGCTTTTGTTTTGACCTTGTGCTCCCCTCCCAAGTCTATTCCCTTTGTTTACTTCCTGTATCTTTAGCTCTTTCCTCTCCCCAACTCCTCCCCCTAGGCAAATACAAAGACCCCCACCTTCCCTCCCACTAGTTTCCTTTACCTCCCAAGCTTCCATAAGGAAGTTTGTCCCATCTCCATCCCTTATCAAGCACACACTGCCTGTTGTAACTCCACTCCATGCCTTCAATCTTCAATGCTTTTTCTGCTATACATAACCACTCACTGACAAATTTAACTAAGCCTTTTCTTCCCCATCATCATGTGACATTACCTATAGCTTGGTCCTCCCTGAAAATGCCTCTACCTTCATCTTCTTTTGTTTCTGCCATCAGCCCCTCTTCCCTGCTAAGCCAAAGTGTGAGCCTTATTCTGCTTTCTCCTTTACAGGTCACACTCACGTCCTTCACTTTCAGCTCTACTGGGTATGCTGACTCCAGACCTACTCTGTATTTCCACAGTAGCTCAAACAGATCCTCCCTAATCAAATTCACTCACTCAAGGTCCCACCCAAATCAACTCTTCTGATGTTCTTCCATTTCCATAGCTCCAAATTAGATTTTGAAGGCCTGAGCCACCACAAACTAGCTTTATAACCTTTAGAACATCCTTTCCTTTGTGGGGAATCCATCTTTCAAATACAAAGCAATAAAATGGAACCACACCCTCCAGTGCAACAGCAACTAAAATGACTTGTGCCTCTAATTCAACAAATCCTATCTTAGTAGCAGTGTACATAGAGTGACCGTGCTCGACACAGGGCTGAAAGGAATGAACTGTGGACAAAAGAGGCAGGACCCTGTCTGAGGACAGGCAGATAGAGAAACAACCTGCCACAACGCCCCCTTTGTGACACAGAGACTGGGAGGTTAACAAGGAAACAAAGGCTCTGCAGCAGAACTGTGAAGAGCAGTGCCCCAAGACAATCCACAGGAACCTCAGAAGTCTCCACCAGTGACCAGAGAGGGGACTAGCTATGTGCACTATGCTGCAGCCAGAGACCCTGGGACCCCCAGGCTGACCTGAGGAGCCCAGGGAATGTTGTCACTGTGCCCCACCCCATGAGACTGACCTTCTACACCCTATAGGTTACATCATGTCCATGCTCAACAATGTTCTTGCTGCCTGTGCACTCTTCAGTCCTCTAGGTGATAAGCTCCTTTGTCTCTGCCATACTGTTTGGACCTCCTTTCCTACATTTCTGTCCACATACTTGTGTCTAGCTAGAAGTATCCCCATTTATTTTCTGTTCATCCACTGGGTGTGGTCTTTTGGCACTTTGTGTGTGTGTGTGCGCATGCATGCACGCGTGTGTGCGTGTGTATGTACCAGGAATCAAACTCAGGACCTTGAACTTGCCAGGCAGGGCCTGTGCTGCTGAGCTATATCCCTGGTCTCTGACACTTTGCCTTTTACAATCAATATTTATGTTAAACTTACTCTGTACAAAGGGGACTACAGGGCTAGACTGTAAAGACCTGGAGCTTGGACTAAACTGTTACTCCTATGATCTAACCCTCCCCAGGAACTGAGGAAGGAACACTCAAAAGCCCCAATAGTCCTTCAAGGGACCCTACCCTTCATGAGTACACCTGTTGTATTCTGTTCATAAGCCCTGTGCTCTGAGGGCCCTCTGTATCACTTCCCACCCCTTCTGTGGTAGGGCTCACCAGGGGAATGGTCCCGCTTGGGCAGCTCCACGCCCCAGGCATCGGCCACATGGGTCAGAAGCAAATGTGAGAGGTGACGGTGTGCATGTTGGTCCCAGTGGACACCATCTCGATGACGGTGCTGTACTGCATGCCGGAAATGAAAGTGGAGATCCAGAACATCGAAGTAGTGGTCCCCAGCCAGTGTAGCACTATAGAAGTTCCCCTCAACCACATCCCGTCGCAAAGTGGCTGCCAAGGGCTGGAGCTGAGTGAGAAAATGCAGCGTCTAAGAGCATCCCCTACCTACCAGCCAACTGTCCCATTCCCTGTCCAAGGGGACCTGTCACTTGCCTCTGGTAGTAGGAAACCCCCAGTGACACGCTCCCCCAGGGGCATTGCCATGTTCCACACCAGCAGACAGGAGTCTGGCAACACCTGGTCCATGCGTACAAACACTCGTTCCAGGTTCTCTCGGTAGCTGTCCATTGAGCAGCGGCCATACCTGTTGGGTAACACATAGAGCAGATGGGAGCACCAGGGTGGAGCCACACATGTCCAGCTCCAGCCAGAACTGCCCCCTCTCCCACGCCAACCTGGAGAGATCCCAAAGGCAAGAGTTGATGATCACCAGGTCCGGGGTAGGCCCATATGTCAGCTCCTCCAGGACGTCCTCCAGGTATTCGGAGTAAACTCGGGTGAGGAAGTAGAAGCGCACAAGGTGGTGGCCAGAACCGGAGCAGAATTGGCGGACTTCACGATACTGTGTGCCGTTGTGCAGCTCACCCAGCTGGCCCCCAGCCACAAGCTGGTCCTGTTCAAAGCTTAGCTCCCCCTGCCCACCCCCGACCCCACTGGTCAGACCCATGCCAGGGTAGTGGACCCTGCCAAGCCAGGGGCTGTACCCATCCACATTAGCATAGCTGCCAAGCTTCCCTCACCTTGGCTTTCAACTGGGCAACTGTAAGCAGTGAGTCTTTCTGGAGCAGAAGCACCAGGTCCTTATACACAGCTCTCTGGACTGCAAGGAGACAGAGAACCCCAATCTGAAACAGACCTTCTCCCATCCTATTCTTCCAATCCAAGCCTATCCGAGGGCTGGGCTGACTAATACCAGCTTGGTGTGTTGACTTAGAAAAGGAGACAGATGAGGTTAAAAACACTGGCACTATCTCTGTTCCTTCTGTGTCCCTCTGTGCCAACTTAGTATACAGTGACCAAGATCACCTGGCTCAATTAAATTGGCCAAGTCAGCCAGAAGACACACAATACAATCCACAGCTTTCGGGGAAATTATGGGGATTGTAAAGGGGAGAAAGAAGCTAAGCAAGGATTGGCTATAAAGTGCATGGCTTTCATCAGTCAGCACACCTATAGAAGGTGTGTCGAACAAAAAGAAGGGAAAATCTACTGGACTGGAACAGACTAAGGGCCCTAGAAGTTTCAGGTGGAGACAAAGGGTGCAGTCAGAGGGAACAGGTTGCAGGTGCGAGACTGGGACGTGTCATCCTAGAAGGGGCACTCACTGGAGTCCCCCAGGATGACCACGAACTTGTTGTGTAGCAGCTGCTGAACTTCTGAGGCTTGGAAGTGGACCATGGCGCTTCGCAGCGGGCGGCGCGGCACCTCGTTTTCCAGACAGAAGACCATGCTGCCGCCGACACCAACGGGCTGCAGGGAGAAGCCACTAAACCGCTCGAGGGCGGGGACACAGGGCAGGTCGGCCCCAGGGCCCGCCCTGGGGTAAATGAGACCTGCGCAAGTCCCTCCCGAGATGCCCGGAGTTACAGGGAGGTAGTAGGTAGCAGCGGCAGGAAGGAGCCCATAGCTGTGCCGGTCTTGGTCACACTCCGCAACTCAGGCCAGGTGTCGCCCAGCTAGCAGGCCTGCAAAGAACCGTGACGTTTCCCGCGCGGCGCAGCCGGGCGCCCCGCCACGTGCCCGCCGCCGCCCCGCGCATGCGCGCGCGCGCCCTCTCGCGCCAATTACCGGGTCCCGGGGCTCCGCGCCGTTCACCGGCGAGCAGGCCAGGGCTGCGCACACCGAGTGTCGCCCTCAGCGGGCTTCTGGTTAAGCCTCATGTTCCTGCGCCTGGAGAGGCCAGTCGGTTCTGCAAAGCTCCCGCCCCGCTGGGCCCATGCGTCCCAGCTAGCCGTCCGTGCTCAGCCCGACGCCCATTGCTCTCCATGCGTGCGTCGCTGTGGCCCCGACGGTGCCTCGGGCCTCGGCCCCCGGCCCACGGCCCCCGAAGCGACAACGCTCACAGCTCCCACTTCCGGTTACCCATGTCCCGCCCTTTGCGACCCCCAACGCCGGAAGGGACTAGAAAGGTTGGCCGCCACAGGGGCAGGACCTGGGAAGGGTCCACCCGAGCGGGCGAATCCCGGGTGGGTGTACTGGCAGCTGCCCACAATGGTGATGGCCGCCGTGACGGCCTCGCCACGTGATCCGGACGGGCGGAAGCGGAAGTGCTGGCCTGGAGGCCGCGCTAGACTGAGCTTTCCTCAGCGCTACCCCGCTGCTGCTTGCACCAGCGATGGATTGCTACACAGCGAACTGGAACCCTCTCGGAGATTCTGCCTTTTACCGGTGAGCCGCCCCACCCACGGCCGTGCTTACCGCGCTCGATCGCCCGCTCCAGGCTCCGTGCAGAGCCGGCGGCGTTCGTCGTCCCTGTTTGTAGGAGTGCTGGGGTCCGCCCTGCGTCGGGCTCTCACCAAGCGTCTGCTGCTTAACGTCCAGCAGCGTGTGATCTGAGAGCTGGGCCTTTCCTCATTCGAGAGAAAGAACCTGAGGCAAATGCGATGGTCACCCCGAAGCTCAGATCTGTCAGACTCCGGAAGGATGCTCAGATCACGTTGAGCGAGGCCACCGCGGTGACAGCGAGAGCCCAGTCTCCTGCCGGAAAGTGCTGCCGAAGGCAGACCACAGGGGCGCTCGGAGGTGGGGCGGGATCGCGCGACGGGGGGGGGGGGGGTTGACTACTGACCGAGGATGGGGAAAGGGGGCAAGTTGTCAGTGAGTGCTGGGGAAGCTTGAGTGAGTACCCCCGGTGAGAGAGGACAGCCCTCTGGTGGGAGTTGTAGAGTACTAAGCCACGGGTCTTCGAAAATGTAAACCATACCAAGCCACAGATCTTCGAAAGTGTAAACCAATCACTTCATTACTCTGATTCTTTGTAAAGTACACACTTGTAAGGTCAGCCTCTACTTCTCCTAATCTTGCATTCCAGCCGCGCTGAATTACAAAGACCCAACAGAGAGTCTTGTGGGGTTTTTGTTTTTTGTTTTGGTCGTGTCGGGAATCAAACTTAAGACCTTATGCTTGTAAGGCAAGCAAATGTGCCACTGAGCTGTATCCCCAGCCCGACAAGGGCGCAACACACTGTGGTAATTCATGGCTTTCTATGTTTGCCCCAGCCTGCAGTTTCTTCTTTATCTCACTGAAGAATTTTTTTTTTTTTTTTTTTTTTTTTTTTTTTTTGCTCATCCTGTGGACCTAGTTTGAGGGTTTTCTCAAGAAAGGTCCCTCCCCAAATAGAATCCTTTGGGCTGTACATAGCCAAGTGGAAAGATAAGGTTTGTGTAGCACAGTAGGGGAGTATATGGGTTTCGTCTGCTAAACCAGGCTCCTTACGGGAAGAGACCATGTTTCTTGCATTTATTTATCTCCAGGGCATATTTACAACAAGCCTACTCTGTTACAGTTGACCAATGCATTTTTAAAAGAATATCGTTGATTGTCAATTAACAGTCATAAATATATCACACTGAATCTTATTTCAATAGAAGATGTTGTTTTTATTTACATATTCACACTTTTGTGGTCCTGGGGGTTGAACCAGGACCTCTCACTTGCTAGACAAACACACTGCCACAGAGCCACATCTCCAGCCCTTTGTTTTCTTCAACTGTTATTTTGAAACAAGGTCTTTTTAAGTTGCCCACATTGGCCTCGGATTTAGGATTCTCTCACCTCAGCCTCCAAAGTAGTTGGGATTACAAGTGTACCCCACAACACTAGATTCACTGTAACTTTTGATTCACAGTGTAATACATTTCTTAGATAGACAAATACTTTGGGCAAATTTTTTTTGTTGTTGTTACCAAGAATTAAAACCGGGACCTTGTGCTTGCCAGGCAGGCACTTATGCCCTTGTGGCAATTTTTAAAGATCTGTTACATTAGTTTGTTCATAATATTTCTTTCTTAAGAATATGCCTATACGTTTGAAAAAATTGCAAAATCTTAGTTGAAAATCAGGTAAAATCCATAGGAAATACCAGTGTTTTAGTTGTTCAGAGAAAAAGAGTATCAGCTGATAAAGGTAACCATTTCATTTAGTGCAGTGAGGGTGAACCTATGGCACTTATGCTGCAGTAGGCTATTTTGTATTACTGAAAGCTCTAAAAGGTTGGCCATCACCGATCTAGTGTTTATATATCAGCTGTTTGACATAGCATTGACTTCCTAAAATACTAACTTGTGTTACTTCTGAAAATATCTGTTGCTTACCTAGACTTACTAAATCACAGTACTGAAGACCACACCATACACAGAGCTCCTGTTTATCATATCAAGTCTTAGCATTGTGGATATGTCCTTAGTTTTAGAGGAATGTAGGTGTTGAATGCATGCCACAAACTGGGGGTCCGAATGGCAAGCCTACCTTGATTTTGTTCTATAATGCCAAAAAGGATTTGGAGTCTAAGCCTTGCGGTAGAGGATATTTATGTTCTGAGATGCTAACAGATATTGAGGCTTTCTTATCTTATAGACACTATGCTGAGTGCTTTATGTACACTAATTTGCTTATGCCTTATATTCCAGAAACTATGCATCATGTTTATTTTTACTGAAGAAAAGATGAGGCACAGAGAGGCCAGGTGACACAGCTAGTACATAGTGGTGGGACCAGGGTTTGAATCTAGTTTCAAATTGTTTTGGATCCTGTGCTATTTTTAACATTGGATTAAAAAAAAATAACTCCCATAATTGCACTCTGGAAGCCAATGCAGAAGATTGCTGTGAGTTGAAGGCCAGCCTGGGCCTTCAAACAAACCACCAACAAACCACCAACAAGCAAACCACCAACAGGAAAACATGAGAACACATTCTAGCTTCTCCACCAGAATGGAAATGCTTTAAGGGAAGATGTTTTTTTTTGTATCTGTAGGTAGCCAGGACATAGTCTGTGTTCTAGTGAGTAGATGAATGATAAACAGGAGGGAGACATCACATTTCAAGTTCTGTCTGCAGGACAGGATTTTTTTTTTTTGCATTGGAGGTAGTGTTCTGGACAATTTATTGAATTTGATAAGGCAAGAAGAAATAGCAACTATTCTTATGGGATTCCAAAAATTTAGCCATTTTTGTCATACAAATGCAACTTGACCTAATCCCATTAGTTAATTTGGTCCAACCCTTTGCCAGACTATATATACATGTATTGACCAATAAAACAGACATGGACTCCGTCCTCATAAGGCTTACAGCCAACAAATGAAACAGTTGATAACCGCTCATATTTTTACTATGAAAGATAATTGCTATGAGGGGTAGGAATGTGTAACCTAGGAGAGCATATAACAGACTGTAGGGGGTGTTGAGATAGGGAAGACTTCCTGAAAGAAAGGATAATGACCATCAAGGGGGGATGAGTACATTTAGGTGCAAGAAGTGGGGTACAGAAGAGCATATACGGATGGGGGCCAGATATTAGATGAGATAGATGCCCTTATCTTAAGGGTTGTACCTTGTAGAGATCCATAGACCACCTTTATCTGAGAAACAGTTGTAATTGTAGATCAGTACTAATAAAAGGATTGATATGATTGGATTTGTAGCATGGTTCCTTCTGGTGCTAGTAGGGTGAACAAGTTGGAAGGGGGAAGCAAGGGAGACTGGTTAGGAGCCTGGTAGAATAAACCAAGGAGAAGTTGTGGGTGATGAGCATTGGGGTAGTAATGGTAGTGGAAGGGGCCAAAGAGATTAGCAGGTGAAACAAAAGGAGATTATAATGATTTCACCTGAGGAGGAAGAGTGAGGAATCAGGGATGACTTAGGTTTTTGGCTTTAAAAATCATGAGAAAGGAAGAGTTTGGCAGACAAGAGGGTGAACTTGGTTTTGAACATTGTGCTTTAGGCACTTTAGAAATATCTTTATGGTAAAAGAAAGGAGATGAAAGATACAATTATGTACCCCTCAAATTATTCTTAGAAGGGAGGGAGACTATTGTAGTACTGTAGTTGTGTTTGTGTTTTGTTTCTCTTTTTTGCATGTATAAGCATGAACATTTTTAAAAGTAGTGGTTAAGTAATATAAAACTTACATTCTTAACCATTTTTGACTATACTGTTCCACAGGGTTAAGTTCATTCACTTTGTAGTGCAGCAAGTTTTCAAAATGTTTTAATCTTATAAAACAGAAATTGTGTACCCATTAAATATGGTCTCCCCTAGCCAGTAGAAACTAGCATTTTGTTTTGCATCTCTATGAATTTGACTACTCTAAGTACTTAACATAAGTAGAATTGTATAGCATTTGTCTTTTTGTGATTAGTTTTTTCAACTTGAGAAAGTTTCAAGGTTCTTTCATGCTGTAGCATATATTATGATTTCATTTCTTTCTTCATTTCTTTTTGTATTGGGAATCAAACTCAGGGTCCTGTGCATACTAGGTATTTACCACTGAACTACATCTCTATCTCAATTCTCTTGTAAAGGCTGAGTACTATTCCATTGTTTTTGTATACCGCAGTTTACTTATCCATTCATCTCTCCCTGAACACTTGAGTTGCTGTTCCTTTGGCTGTTGAGAATAATTCCATGAACATGAGTGTCCAGAGATCTCTTTAATAGGGATGGAGATGTAGCTCATTGGAACAGTGCTTGCCTAGGTATGTAAGGCCCTGAGTTCATTCCCTAGCACCAACAAAAACAAAGTCAGAAATATGTCTTTACTTACTTATTTTTGTTTTTTTGAGACAGACTCTCACTTGTAGTTCAAGCTGGCCTTGAACTTATTATGTAGCCCAGGCTGGCCCCAAACTTGCAGCAATCTCCCTGCTTCAGCCTCCTCAGTGCTGGGATTACAAACCTGAGCCACCACACCCAGCATATAAATGAAATGGGTCTTTACAACTCTGCTTCTGCTTTCACTTCTTTTAAGTGCATATGCAAAAGTTGAAGTGTTGAGTTGTGTAGTAATAGTACTGCTTCAACTTTTGAAGAGCTGTGTCTGCTTGCTGAGACAAAATATCTCACATCCAAAGTTAAAGGAGAAAGGTTTATTTAGCTCACAGTTTGTGGAGGTTTCAGTCTATAATTGGCTGGCTCCAAGGCAAGGGGGCATGGCAGATAGGAATCTTACAGGAGAAAAGTTCATGGCAGGTAGAAGGTAGCAAAGTAGCCAGGTGTGATGATGCACCTAGCACTTGAGAAGCTGAGGCAGGAGGATCACGGGGAGTTTGAGGGCCAGCCTAAACTAGGAGACCCTGTTTCAAAAAAAAAGAAGGTAGCAAAGGACCTTAGCTTCTTTCTGCCCCTTTTATACTCTATTCAAGGTACCAGGATTAGGACAGTGCCAAATCACTCAGTGAACTGATGTAGTAATCACATACCCTGAATCTCAGCATCACACACTCTATTCTTTTTTTTGTTCTTTGTTTTTTTTTTTGAGACAGAGTATCACTGTATAGTTCAGGTTGGCTTTGAACTCACTATGTAGCCCCGGCTACCCTCGAATTTGCAGAGATCCAAGTGCTGGGATTATAGACATGTGCCACCATGCCCAGCGCATCACACAGTCTGGATTCAGCCACCTCTGAAAAACCCCCACCTATGACCTCCTGAGGCTTTGTGGAGAACATCTAGACACAAGGCATAACAAGCTGACATGCTCTTTTCCGTGGCAGTTACTGCATCATTTTTACAGTCCTACCAACTGTGTCCAAGAATTATTCAGTAGCTTTAATTTTCTATATAAGGTAGAGGGGTGGTTTTGTAGGAGCAAAGATGGACTCTCTTTAGGGCCTAGAGACTTGGCAGCTGCTGGATTGCTTCAAAGCTAAACCTAAGGTCTTTATCTTCTGGGGCCCTAATGCCCGACCTGTTTCACACAAGAGCTCCTCACGCTCTGTGGAACCATGCTTCTCCAGCAGTTTCAGCTGCATTGCCATAGGGATTTCTTCATTGTTTTTTTTTTTTTTTTTTGACGGTACTGGGGATCGAACTCAGGACCCTGCGCTTGCTAGGCAGGCGCTTATTCCACTGAGCTATATCCCCAGCCCACTTCATTGTTTCTTATAGGAGCTGAAATTCAGAACTGTGAGAATTCAGAACTGTGAGCCAGGTTTATTGGTTTCCTGGCATTAGAATTCAGACTCCATTTATTGCTATGGAGTAGAAAGATACAGCTAGCTTTGCCCACTGAGGATATAACCTGTCCTTACCCTTAGGAATTTTTGAGACGCTGCCCTTTATTCTGTCCTTCCATACCCCATACCAACCTCAAGGCACAGCTTGAGTCACCTGTTGTCCCTAAGAAGCCTACTTTATCCCCAAGGCTTCAGAAGTGATCATTCATTGTTGTTCTTCACTCCCACACCTTGACTCCTGTGCTCCATGCAGGGCTCTTTATGCCTGGCTCTTCCTCCTTCTCACCTGATCAGTGTCACTCCCAACCTCTTGGGCCATATCCCTCATTTATTGATTGGATATTAGCCCACAACCTCATAGGTATCCCTTCCATAGTGACTTAAGTGGCCACCTGGCTTCACAGTTCTACGGTCTACACTCAAGTGATTTTGTCCACTTCACCCACTCTCTCCTGGGGCCCCTGCAGTACCTCTGATGTATTAACTTCAGAAAGCTTCCTCTCAGACCACAAACTCCTGTCCACACTGGTACCTGAAACCTCTTTGTACAACTGCCCTTTAGCTCACTGGGTCCTCATTCCTGGTGGCCTCTGTCCTTCTTATGTTCATATGGAGAAGCCCCTTATCTCTTACCAGCTAGAAGAACAGCCATAGTTAGACACTTCAATTGCTTGCGTTCTTACCTTCTTCCCAAAAGCCTTGTTTCTTTGTCCTTTATTCATGCCTGACTGGTGCAAATTCACCTCCCAGTGCATCTGCCTCTCCCCATCTCTGTACTTCCATCCAAGCTACAGAGCCCTATCATGTGGAGCATATAACAGGCAGGCTGGGACTATGACAGGTCCCTGGCCACAACTTCAGCTGGTCTTCTACAGTCTTGTTTTGTGGAGGCATCCTACACTCACCATAAAGGCTCTTAAAGATTACATGATGAAATAATTGTGAACAATTAAAATTATCTGGAAATACTGGAAACTAAGGTCTCCTTGCCCTGTCCTCTTGACAGCTGACTTCACCTCATGTTTCCCAGAGAAGTAAAAGTCATTGAAAGGCCTTGGCTTCCCCTGAAAGACCTGGCCATTCCTGACCTATGGAGGATATGGTATCCCTGTACACTGCATCCTGTCTCCCTGTATTCTCAGTCACCCTCTTAGAGACCCATATCCCCCTCAGGCATGGTGTTTCTCAGCTCTTGTCCAAGGCCTCCTTCCTTCTTCAAGATCACCTACACTGTGGGTTACATGCATGCTCTAGGCCATATTTACTCTATCATATCCAGAGAGAGGATGGGAAATTTGACTTGTATTTTAACAAGCATGCATGTAGGTGTTTCCTTCCTGCAGGAAAATATTAAGACCATTCCACATTGCATTGCATTATCCCTGCCCCACACTGTTGCCTGTCAGATTCATTCATTCTTTCTTTCTTTCTTTCTTTCTTTCTTTCTTTCTCTCTCTCTCTCTCTCTCTCTCTCTCTCTCTCTCTCTCTCTCTCTCTCTCTCCCCCTCCCTCCCTCCCTCCCTCCCTCCCTCCCTCCCTTCCTTCCTTCCTTCCTTCCTTCCTTCCTTCCTGTCTTTTTCAGACAGGGTCTCGCTATGCAATTCAGTCTGGCCTTGAGTTCCCTTTGTAACCCATGCTGGTCTTAAAGTCGCAACAATCTTCCTGCCTCAGCCTCCTTGAGTGCTGAGCTTACAGCCATGCGCTACCATGCCCAGCTGCCTATCACATTTCGCTACCATGCCCAGCTGCCTATCAGATTTAAAGTATACTCAAATCTCAAAAAGAGAATAAACTCATCTGTCCCATAGGTCCCTCCTTCACACCCATCTTTCTCCTCTCACCTCCAATCAAAGGTATTCCCTTTTCTCTCTTCTTGACCACTTCCTCTGTCTGACCTCCCTGTTCTCAGTGACATCCTTACTGCAGTGGACATATTTCAGTAGTCATCTGAGGTTGACTCCCCGGAGCACTAGCCAGAGCTGATCCACAGCAGACAGCAGCCCTCCTGGGCACAGACAGAGCACCAGGAAGCCATAGCTAGAGGCCACAAATCAGAGAAGTGGTGTAAGTAGGAGACCTGAAGCATGCAGTATCTGGGTGGAGAGAGCTGCTGGAAGGTGTGGTCCAGTCCAGGCCAAGACTGTGAGGGCCTATCTTGGTTACTTTTCTCTCATTGCTGAGACAAAATACCTGATGCCTAGAATTAGGGAAGGAAACGTTTATTTAGCTTACAGTTTGTGGAGGTTTCAGTCTATAATCAGTTGGCTGCAAGGTAGGGTGGCATGGCACAGGGGCAACACTTCAAGGAGGCACAAGACAGCAAAAGCAGCAAGAGCGAAAAGTGGGGGAAAGAGGGTGCTTGCTGCTGCTCCTCCCTTTTGCTCTTGTTGCTTTTGCTGTTTTCCTGCCACCATGAACTGTTGCCCTCTGCCATGTACCACCCTGCCTTGGAGCCAGCCAAGTATGGGCTGAAACCTCCATAAACTGTGAGCTAAATAAGCCTTTCCTTCCTTAATTTTGGGCATCGGGTATTTTGTCTCATCCACAAGAGAAAAGTAACCAAGACAGGGCCTTGGCATTACGTATTCTGGGCTTGTGGCTGGGATAGAGCACCACTAGGTGTCCTCAAACCCACAACGGACCACAGACCAAGAAGCTGCTGGAAGCAACAGGAGAGCTCTTTTCTCTTGCAGTGTCTCTATAGTATCCTCTACTGAGAGAATTTAACGTCCAGCTCACTGCGCAGTATATATTGAAAGGTGAATTTGGAGTTTGGAGTAGAGAAGTAATAAATTGATACCTGGTGTAGTCCTCTATTTGACTACTTAGCTTTCACATCCACGTTTGTACACATTTTTGAACTCCTTTACAACAATAAATCAATGTCACAGTGCTGCTTAACAAGATGCTACTATCTTTATAAGAATTGCTCTTAAACCTAGCAGTGGTGGTACATGCCTGTAATCATAGTACTTGAGAGGCTGAGGCAGGAGAATTGTCTCAAATTCAAGGCCTGCTTGAGCAACATAGCAAGGCCCTGTCTCAAAAAACAAAACAAGGCTGGGCATTGTGGTGCAGTGTGTAATCCTAGCTCTTAGGAGGCTGAGGCAGGAAGATCACCAGAAATTCAAGGCCAGGTTTGACTACATACCACTTGAACTACATAGCAAGACCTTGTCTCGAGAAGAGAAAAGAACTGCTCTTTCCCCAAATGACATGTAATCTTAACAGTCTTCGTATCCATCACTGTATTATTTCTCAAATTGAGTCACTGTCCCACTGAATATTCTGTTACTTAAAAACTAAATTATAACATTAACTCTTTAACTCCCAGTAATTTGTTTATAAATAAGAATGAGGAGAAAGAAAATAATGTACTATATGTGTACATACATATGAACACATGCATGGAAAAGCATACAGAAGATATGGAAAGGACTCCAGTTTTCATTTTTGAAATTGGTCACAAAGTCATAGTTGACATCTACAGCTTCCTTCTTCAGCTGATCACCTTGTACTTCCCTTGCCCTCCATCAGAACCTCTATTGCTCTGGCTTCTTTGCCAGTGCCATGACCCAAGCCTTCATTCTTTAGCCATTGTGCCTTTTTTTCTGCTGAAGTTTTTTGTTGGCTTTCATTGTTGGGTGTAGAAATACCCAAGAGGTACCTCAGAGGAGCCACTGGACTTTAGACATACCCTTTTTTCCTCCATTATGTTGCAAGAATTAAATTTTTCCATTGTAAACAGTATAATCTCTTTAGCCGGTAGATTAACCTCCTTTGTCTTTTTGAGGCAAGGTTCTGCTATGTACCTCAGTCTGGCCTTTAACTTTAGGTGTTCCCAGCTCAGCCTCCCAAATGCTAGGATTGCAGGCGTCACTACTACACTTGGCTCAACCTTATCTTTTATGCCTGTTAGCTTGGTGCAAAGAGCCCAATAGGGCAAAGTGACATTATTATTTTCCAACTCAGTAAATCCATTGTGTCTCCTGGTGGGAGCATTCTCCCTCTGGAGACTCAGCTTTCTAACCCAACAGATCTCAAAAGTTGCTGGGACTGGAAACAACATTTTTATAAGATGATTACTAGGTGTAATAGTGAGAGAGCCATTCCCACTTCTGCCCCTTGATTTTAGGTCTCGTTTGTTCGGACTATGGAGGAGACAACACCATATAATCCCATCCTTTTAAGGATATTGGCTTCCAATTGGGATTGTAATTGAGTTGTCAGTAAATACAGGCCAGCCACCTGCAGACAGTGGCATAAGTGGTAAGACCAGTTGGTTCATGCTCCTGAGCCCACTGCTGTATTTTCTTTGCTGTGAAGTGAGGTCCTTAATTAGATGCAGTGCTTTGCAGAATGCCATGATAAAGGATAAAGCATTCGGTGAGTCCACAGACGGTGGGTGTTAGCAAATGCATTATAGGCATGAAAGGCAAATTCACATCCAGAGTTCCCGTCTTCCATATAAGACTTTACCCCTCCAGAACAGGAGAGGCCCAACATAATCAATTTGCAGATTAGTCCCCCTGAGAATGGTGTCATACTAGGGTCCTACAGGGATACTCAGTGTTAGCTGGTTCAGTCTGGGATAGAGAGGCTTCTGAAACATCCACTGAGGTTATAGGTTTTCAAGCTGAGAGGACAGCTAGTCACAGAGACAAGAAAGCCAAGACTTTCACTGGTAAGGGAATCTTGGAATGACTTAGGAGTCTAAGGTTGTCATTTCATCTGAGGCTAACCAGATACCCTATTCAGGTTTCAGGATACCATTTTTTTTTCCTAATCAGTGGTTTGACTTTCATAGTAGAAATTGCATGTTAGTGAATTCTGCTGTTGTCATTCAATAATCCAGACAATTTTTGTGTTTGATTTTCAGTGATAGCTTCTGTGTAACTACAAGAAATAAGAGGTTATTTTAGGGCCATTATAGAAGCTTTCTGCTTCTCAGACCAAGACTTGAACTGAAAGTTAATGGACCTGAGCTTGTCATTTTCTCTTTATAAATGTTTAAGTGCACCCAAAATAATCCATCCCACACCATAGTCCTTATAGTCATCATTACTGCTGTACAGATGAACATAGAAGTCACTTAATTACTTGCTGTTTGATTAATTGTGATGTTGTGCTATACTAGTGGGTTACTAGCATCCATTTTCTATTTGGCAAAGAATCCAACACCAAACCAATTCCCAAATCCCATAGCCAGTTTGGGTCCAGTCACAAGACTTACACTGGGAAAGTTAATGTAAAGAATTGTTAAACTGTGGTGGAAAAGTGTAAGATAGAAGACAATCTTATATGAAGGAGAGTGCCCAAGGAATGGCAAACTTATAATAAGAAGCCTCTTTTAGAGAAAATTAAGTTGCACCCCACTGGATGGCAGAGAATCCTAATCCTGCTGGTTTGCCCAGACCCAACCTGGTCTATGGCATCAGGCACTAAGAAGCAGCCCTGTGGGCATAAGAGGCAGGGAATATAGGCCAGCTGTACCTGGTGGCCAGGGTATGAGCAGGCAGTGAGAGTGAAGGGTGTAGGTGTAGGCGGGAGGCCTGGGATACAGTGTCCATGAGGTAGGCCAATGGCAGGATATATAAGCATGCAGGCAGAGCTGGTAGAAATCCACTGGCCAGCTAGTGACCAGGCAACTTGGTGTGCAGAGGAAGTGGTGGCCTGGTGTGGGCAGGAAACCTGGAATGTGGTGTCTGCCTTAGCACCCTGAGAATGTGATCTGAGCAGGGTTTTCAGATGCATGAACCAGGGAACACCACCAGGTGTCCTCACAGCTCTCTGCAGGCTGACTTCCACCAGCGGCAGCTGCAGGAGCGCCATTTCTAGTGCTATGTCACTCCTGCGCCCTCTACTGAGGAAGCTGACCATCACATTCACCATAGAAGAGAGTCTGGAAGGAATATTGTCAGTTATCACAGAATAGGTATTGAAGTGCAAATTTGGAGCTAAGAGCAATGAATTAAAACTGGGATTGTGTGTCTGTGTGAAAAACTATTTTCCCACTAGAATTCTTTTTTTTTTTATATTTATTCTTGTTATTAGTTTTTTTTTTTTTTTTTTTTATATATGTGGTGCTGGGGGTTGAACTCAGGGCCTGGTGCATGCAAGGCAAGAGCCCTACCACTGAGCCACAACCCCAGCCCTCCCACTAGAATTCTTACACAATTGTCTTAGTTACAAAATGTCAAAGAAATGTAATAACTTAAAAATTTTAAATTCAGAAAATTCACGTAGACTTCCGGGAAGATGGCGACCGGGTAGGCAGCAGAGAAGAACCTCCCAGAGGATTACCACCCAAACAATGAAATATAACAATATGAAGACAGAAATAAGGACTTCCGGGAAGAAGATGACCAGCCGAGAGAGCGAGTGTGGAGGGAAGAACGGCTTCAGCTCCTGAACCCGACAGAGAACGCGCTACTGGGACAAACTGCACCAAACCGGGCAGCGCTCCGGGATCCCACTTAGAACCCCACCCCGCAGCCAGCGCTGCGCGAACTGGAGCAACAGTGACCGGCCGGCGGGATTTCTGAGTCGGGGAAAATCTCCATCCAGGGAAAAACATCTGAACGGCACTCCTGTCTGCACGATCACAGGGTGAGTTAAGTGCGCGCTCTAACTGGTTTTTCCTGAATCGGGAAGAAGCTCAGCCCAGCGAGAGACATCAAAGCAGCTTCAAGGACTGCAGGATCTCCCGGGTGGGAAGACCTACTTAGGCGCCCCAACGGGTTTTGTGAGGGGGGAAGGAGCTCCACCCAGGGGGGAAAACCTGAGTGGCCTATCTGCAAGAATCCTGGGGTGGCGAGCTGTTTATTTGCCCCGGCCAGGTCTTGGGG